>QANU01042459.1:39770-52048 GCA_003254905.1 Nissolia schottii
TGGCCTTCAACGCTTTCTTCTCCTACTTCCTCAACTCCCTCAAGTTCACGCCTTACATCATCAACTCCCTCGTCCTCCTTACAATTTCCTCTGCCCTGCTCGTCTTCCAACCAAACCCCTCAGACAACTCCTCGCAGCTAGTCTCCAAGAAGAAGTACGCCATCGGTTTCATCTGCACCGTCGCGGCCTCCGCCGGCTACGGGCTACTCCTCTCCCTAACACAGCTGGCGTTCCGGAAGATCGTGAAAAGGCAGAGCTTCGACGCGGTTATGGACATGATTATCTACCAGTCACTGGTTGCCACCGTTGCAACCCTCGCGGGGCTCTTTGCCAGCGGGGAATGGAGCCGGTTGGACGAGGAGATGACGGGTTATGAGATGGGGAAGGCCTCTTATGCGCTTAATTTGGTCTTCACGGCGGTGATTTGGCAACTGTTTAGTGTTGGCTGCGTGGGGCTGATTTTCGAGGTGTCTTCGCTGTTTGCCAATTCTATAGGCGTTTTGGGAGTTCCCATGGTTCCAATTTTGGCGGTGCTGTTCTTTAAGGAGAAGATGGATGGGATCAAGTGTGTATCCATGGTGCTGGCTGTTTGGGGAATTGCGTCCTATGTGTATCAGCACTACGTGGATGATAGAAAGTCGAATGCCGCCACGGCTGAAAACGGAGGCGGCACTTCTGGGACTGGTGTTTCAAAGGCTTCTTCGCCGTTACAAGGGGCTTAATTAGGTAGGGCGTATACACATACACATGTTCAATTGTTTATACCGCACCACTTTCTACTTCTTTACTGCAATCAATGTGGATCGACATTTTATTTTGAAGCAAAGCAATAAAATGTAACATGTTATAATCCAATATTAAGTTAAAAGTAAAAGTATAATTCATTATTTGAAATTGAAATTCATTTTTTTTTCCTATTATCATTATGATTATCATTATTCTTGGAGGCTCCCATTTTTCATTCACTTTCCCATGTGTATCCCGTAGACAACACGTTTCTTCTGGTCCCCTTTGCCAAAGCTTAGCAAATGTTGCTGCAACTTTGCTTCGCTTGCCACGCTTGCTCATGCAATCATCTCATCCTTTTAATTTGTACACCAACCTCAAATCCTTTGGATCGTTCCCCACCACCAACCTCCACCTCTTGATGTTGCAACGTTTGGCCAATTGATGTCCCTGACTGAATCTTGAGTAAATCCCTTGTCAACTCCCTATGGCATTCCTCTGTGACCCATTGTGATGGCTCAATCAGGTCACGCTAACCCAATCGATTCAACATTTATTACTTGTCCTACAACGGACATGTCATCAACCAATTATGGTATGTAGCAGTCTTCAGTTGGTGGTTGCGTACACGTCTTCAGTTGGTGGCATGTCCTGATCAAGCAACCTCATGATCGGGTCCACTATCATCAACCCAGCCAAATCAAAAGACGTTCTCTGTTGCTCAATCTGTGTGAGGGAGGAGCAGCCATAAATGGACATCCTCGGTGGATTGAGTCCATAGCAGCTAGCTGTGGGATTGCGAGGACTTTGCAGAGCGCTCAGAGAAAGACTGATGTTGTTGGCAGGATTGTAAAGAGACCTGTTGTTGTTGGATACAACAATCTCTTAGACAATATATAGTTTAATTGTTACCTATTTGCTGTCAAGTAAATGATCAAAAGCTTCCCTGTCTATTATCCTCTTACAAATTGTAAACAAATAAAAATGAGCTAGTCACTGTTACATTTAAAAGGAATAAATTTAAAATAAAATTAGTACTTAAAGTAATAAATTTCAAAAAAATTAAGTTATGGAAATAAATAGAATTACAAACGTACAATGTACAAAAGGTAAACACGTTAAACATATATATAATGCGTATTGACTGTAAGTTAACACAACATCTACAAGTTAATTAACTAACCAAAAAATTACAAGCATATTATAACCACAAAATCTGAAGAAAAAAAAAATCACACTATTTATGCGAACTCGTTCTACAATTTGTCATTGTGAATCCATAGTTATATATCTTTGATTATATCTTTCAATCAAAAAATTACAAACATATAATAACCACAAAATCTGAAAGTATGAAAAAAAAAAAAAAAAGGATTACATCATTTGTGCGAACTCGTTAGGCAATTTGTTCAATGTGAATCCATAGTTATATCTCTTCAATTATATCTTTCAATCATTACAATTTTAATTGAAACACGTTAATTTATCTATATTCACTATTCTTGGCTCTTTCTATTTCTCTTTTCGGTGGCTCTTTTTCTAACACCAACTCTCCAACACTCAGGCTCATATTGCATGGGTACTCTAAATTTCGTATTCCGGACACAGTACGGTTCCATACCTGTGTAACATAGTTGCGGAGAAAAAGGAAATCGGTTTGCTGCAGATTGATTTCACTTTTGAGCTGCAGCAACACTGATTTTGATTTTCAACACCAAACACAGAGCAGAGCAGAGCAGAGCAGGAGGTCGCATCGTCAGCGCGTGACGTAGGTAGCGCCACATGCAAAAAGGTGATTCACTTTCAAATCCCATACAAATATAAATGTGCAAGGCTGCAAGCTGGGGTTTAAGAAATGGATTGCCTTAGGTTTGAACAGAGTAATGCCTCCATTGAATCAGAGTTGACACAAAAACACACTAAAAGGAGCAAAACCCTCCATTGAGAAAAGACTTAGCTGGGAAGGAAATCACACATAAATCACAACAATGTGTCCTAAGATCAAAAAGACAACTTTATTGCACAAAATCACTCATCAAGTGCTAACATATATAATTGGCAAAGTATGCAAAGCAGCATAAGCATGAGCTCCTATACTACCACATCCGTGTCCTTCTGGTTCACTAGATCGCTCTCACGTTCAGCTTCTTTTATCTGCCTTTCTAAATCTGCCTTCTTTTCAAGGAGCGCTTCTATTTTACCACTAATTTTTTCATGTTTTTGCTTCAGCTTGCTAAGATCCTTGGTCTTGTCCTTTCCAGTAATTTTTTCCTTCTTCCCCTTGTCTTTGTCTTCTTTGTTCTTTTTCTTCTCTTTGGCATCCTTCCCATCACCCTTTACTTTCTCTTCATCCACACATTCCTTCCCAATTTCTTCTATATCAATCGCCCTTGAAGCAACTTCACCCTTGCCGTCTCCTTTCTCAGACTCCTCCTTTTCACCCTTGCCCTTCTTTTCCTTTTTCTCATCCTTCTCTTTCTCCTTCTTATCCTTTTTCTCCTTTTTCTTATCTTCTTCACCATCCTTACCTTCATCTTTCTTTTCCTTTTCCTTCTTCTCTTTACCATCCTCCCCATCATCTTCATCTTCTTCATCAGTTTCCTTCTTGTCCTTCTTTTTATCCTTATCCTTCTTTGTCTTCTTCTCTTCACCATCCTTACCTTCATCTTTCTTTTCCTTTTTCTTCTTCTCTTTACCATCCTCCCCATCATCCTCATCTTCTGCATCAGTTTCCTTCTTGTCCTTTTTTTTCTTCTCCTTCTCCTTCTCCTTTTTATCCTTATCCTTCTTTGTGTTCTTCTCTTCACCATCCTTACCTTCATCTTCTTTTCCCTTGTCCTTCTTTTCCTTTTTCTTCTTCTCCTTCTTCTCTTCACCATCCTCTCCATCATCTCCATCTTCTGCATTAGCTTTATCATCCTTTTTCTTCTTGTCCTTCTCCTTCTCCTTCTCTTTCTTATCCTTCTTTTTCTTCTTCTCCTCACCTTCCCCACATTTCTCTTCTAAATCATTCTCTTTCTTTCCTCCTTTTGCATCTCTCTCCACATCATTTTCTTTCTCTTCCTCCTCACTTTTCTTCTCTTTCTCTACTGGTTTATTCTTCAGGTCTAGTTCTGCTTCTGTCACATTCTTCTCTTCCTTTACATCCCCTAGTTGTTTGTCCTCACCCTTAATTTTGAGCGAGTCTTCCATATCTTGATTATATGTGAAAACCTTAACTAAATCTGACAGCTCCCTAAAACAGAAAGAGAGATGTGACAGTAAAGTCAAACAATGAATGAAAATAACAAGCTTGATACGATTAGCAGTGATACATAAGCTAAACACCAACATAATGAGTTAATAAAGAGTTTAATATATACACCTCACTCAACCAAGGCAAACAGAACAAAGTGTATGATAAGGTTGGCATATTCATGTATAAAAACAAGAACAGAATGCATACACAGTTCACAATTATTAGACAAGGAATTGTAAAATACACGAAACCCAGCACAACCAATTATCGAGTTGAACTGAATAATTTAAAACTATTTAAACAAAGCAAGCATCAATCAGTTTGACTATAAATTAACTTTTTCTTCAATTTGGATATTTAAACAAAAGCACTCAATAATAACATTTAAGTACATTACCCCAGAAACGTCATCAAACAAAGTAAAACTGAATTACTAAAATTATTTACAAGATCTGAGGTTATATACTACAATATACATCATAATCAACAAATAGGAAGCAAAAACTAATAACTGATTCCAAGTATTGAGTATTTAATCTAGTTATGACACCTGCTGCTTTGCATGGCCCATTCAAGCACAAAAGAAAGAAAAAGATGACAAACAAAACGGAGGGGACATCAATATTATTCCTTAATTTGTTTAAAATTGGAAAGACAGACCATGTGCATCACATTTATATTGGATATTTTAGCTACGTTCTTCAAACATTTGTCATAACAAACACAGAGTCCAAGCATCCAAATCTGAATTTAGGAGGCCGAATTGTCTCTTCCTCGTGAAGACTTTATATCTAACGAAATCAAAGTCCTTTAAACAAGAAATTTTCTCTTCACCAAAAATTTTAATAGAAAAAAGGAATTTCCAAATGAATCTGGGTTCTGTTTAAGGGGCCAGTGGATCTCAAAATGAAAATGAATCAGTCAACGTCGATCGATTCCGATCAACAACCAACTCGAAATAATTCATAGAAAATCTCCTAGTTGTTGATATAGAATTGAGTTAACCATAAATCTTTATACAAATCAACCGATTTACAATTCATAACAAAATAAAATCAAGTCTGACCATAAATCGGTTCACAAAGTCTGAGGAATGAATGAATAGATATATGAACAGAAACAGCAAGAGTACCTGTGGCGAATGCTTGGGTTTGGAGAAACAGAGGAGCAGAATATAGATAGAGCTGTAGATTGCGTTTGCCGAACAAGGGTGTCGTTGGTGGCTTGGTACTTGTTTGCGTGAGAGGTATTTAACAAGATTTTGGTGATCCTTCGAGCGCAACATTTTGTTATGTGTCGGCCACGCTCACATAACGCGTAAACACGGAAGCAGATTTCATGTTCGCAAAAAGTTTGTTGCCTTGTCGGTGTCTGAAGCGTACGTGGGATTATCCAACCCCCATTGACGGTTCACTTTTTTCGTTTTCTTTACGTGTTGTGTGCGTGGGATTTCCTAATTCCTTCCCTGCCGTTGCAAACAAGGAGTAAGTTCCTCTCCCACCCATTCAAAGTATTAAACTTCGTCACAAGGTTACAGAAGTCAAATTAATGAGAAAGATTAACTTAATTGATACTTAGGGATAAATTTATGTTAGTATTTTTGGCTCATGTAAAAATTTCTTAATTAAGAAATTATTGATTTTATGTTATTAGCCATTACATGGTGGACAAGTTGGCTAGGTGAGCAAGGTTGTTTGATGGGCAAATTGGCTTTGTGAGCAAATTTGCTTGAAAGCTAAGTTTACTTGGTGAGGGGAATTGCAGGGGAGTGTGTGTGTGTTTTTAGTAAGAAAGAGTGATTTGAGGGAGGTAAGGTGATAGGATGAAAGCTTGATTATTCTTGAACAATTTTGGGAGAAAATTGATTTAATTTTGGGGGAGGAACCGGGTAGGATCACGGCTTGGGGGGGTTTTATTTTTCGAAGAATTTGATTTAAATGGATAAATAGTGAATAGTGTGCGTATAGTGTTTGCATAGTGGAAAGTATGATGTAAGGTATGGTGAATGGGTTGGTTGCTTAAGTTAAGGAGGAATTAATTAAATTTGGGGGATGAAACCGTGGTGTGCACAGCTAGGACAAGAAATTTGGGAGAAGAGTTGAATTAAATAAAGAAATGATGAATAGTGTGTTAGATCATGTTCAGTTGTGTTTGGTCGTTAAATTTTCATATGCATATGGCAACGTGTGTTGTCATACGTGTGCGGATATCCTACAAAAATTTTTAAACATAAAAACACAATCTACTATTTTTTCTAATAAAGAATTTAAATTAATCAAGGATGATCGTAAATCAACTTTTGTAAAAGTGTACTCCACTGTTACCTTGGATACGTAATTAAATTCCGGCGGAAAAGATAATCAATTATCGCGAGAACGCGAAACTTTTACCTTAACTGTCATTATCAAAAATATAATAGTGAAAGTGAAATATAATAGTAGGATTTCCTAATTCCTTCCCTGTCATTATCAAATCACTCATATGTATTTATTTAATACGCAAAATATTTTTGGTAGAGAAAGTGAAATGTTACATTTCTCTCTCCTAGTAGTATGGCTAACATAAACTTCTTACTCTGAGGCTAGCTCTAGGACAAGTGGAGGTTGTTCTTTCTCCTCTAGGGTTAAGTCCAATACTAATGTTTATATTTCTTCTGATTTAGTCATTTCAAGAACTATTTCTGTGCCCATTTTGGGTTTAATACCTTTATATCTTGGTAAGATTAGGGTCAACTGTTTGTGCCTGTCTTTTCCATCCATCCCTTCATGGAGTTAGGGTGTGTAATGTGTCCTTTCCTATAGAATGCCCTCAGTCGCATTTTAGAATCAAAGAGTCGAGGTGCTTTAGTTGTGGATTTGCAGTGATAAGTTGGACTGCGTTATATAATATAATGAGCCCAATCAAATGGATCACTCTAGGAAAGTCCTATCCCACTTGAAAGCTAAATAAGGACACAAAAAAATGTATTCCATTATTAGTAGAGGTTCCTTCCATCGAATCCCTCGAAGTCCTTCGCTCACCTTTCAAGAGTGAAATTATCATTCAAAGCAAATCCTCTGGAAAGGATCTCATGCAGAGGAGGATATCATTCAAAGCAAATCCTTTGGCTCATAAAGCACTTTAATGAGTGAATTCAGCACAAAGAGCAAAGGATCCTATAACAACATATTCTTTCACTTGGACTTTTTTTTGTGTGTTCTCTTTCGATATTTTGTAGTAAGCTTATTATTAGTATTAGCTCCTAGCATTTTCCTATAGTTCTAGTAGTTCATGAGTTAAGCTAGCTTAGTATGAGCTTTGATCAAAAGTGTTCCCTATATAGAAAAAGGGATAAACTACTATGTCTCGTTGACTAGTCCCAGCGTGACCTCAAATTCCCTACAATAGCCCATTTTTCTGTAATATGGTGGAGGATACACAAGCCTTGGGAAAGAGAAAGAGCAATCATAGATTGATTAGAGCTAATTGTATGAGGAATTAGCCTCTAAGCGCTTAATCCATCTCCCTATCCTCACTAAAC
Source organism: Nissolia schottii (assembly GCA_003254905.1). Classification (NCBI taxonomy): domain Eukaryota; kingdom Viridiplantae; phylum Streptophyta; class Magnoliopsida; order Fabales; family Fabaceae; genus Nissolia; species Nissolia schottii. The sequence goes on from QANU01042459.1 coordinate 47,255, forward strand.
TGGAGGCATCAAAGATTAATTACAGATTGGAAATTAGAGAAGTACAACGATACTTAATTACTAAAGGATATTATGTTAAAGGTCAAAGTTTAGACTATCGATGCGTCGGGATTGTGACCATAAGGATGGTGGTTTCATAACACAATGGCACCAATTTTGTTGCTAGCATGATTGCAATAACTCAATAAGCTTTAAGGCATAGAATGAGGCATAGTTATAAAACCCAGTCCGGGACTTAACCTAGCCACTTTATTAGGTCACTAGTTCAATCAGTGAGTCACTGTGTCAGTTGTCGACCTGAATAATAATAAAATAATAATAAAATATTATATATATAACCTAAAAAATTAAAAAATTCAAATAAATAAAATGCATTTATTTAAACATCCATCATAATATAAAATTACTTAAAATATATAAGTAAGGTTCAAACTTCAAATATCATACCATACATAAACAATACAAGTTCAAGATCAAGATCCTAAATCACAAATGACAAGTTCAATTCCAAACATAAGTAAACCAAGTTTTAAATCAAAAATACATAACAATAACAATTTCAAGAGTATTCATTATTTATTACAAGAAGGCAACTAAACAAGTGTATTGCAACAAAAAAAATGGTACAAAAATGAGAAACTTAAATACATATTTTGTAACAAGAAAATGAAAAAAAAAATCAGATCAATCTAACAAATAGTAGTTTAAAAAAAATTCTTTATTAAACTATATTGTTTACCTTTTTTTATAAAGAAAAAATTTATAAAAAAAACACACACACACACTTGACTCAATCAGGTCTAGTTTCACAAAAACCAACTGAGTCAATCCGAATCGGAACATGACTAATCCACTCAAATAACTAGCTCAATTCCATGGTTGGGTTACTAGATTCTTGGTCGTCCTGGCTAGGCTGAGCCAAGTTTTTTAACTATGGACATAATTCTTGTATCATTTCTTGAAGATACATCAGAGTAAGAAAATTTGAGAGAGAATTTTAGTGATGAACAGTTTTAAAGAAAGAATTGTAGAGAGTGATTTACCTTTATGAAATAGGATAGCAATTTTGCAGATAAAGATATGTTTAATTTTAATGAAATGATATCATGTGGCTCTAGATGCACGGGAAATTGAAAAAAATTTAGGTGCACAATACTAACAATTCATGCGCACGCACACAATAAAAAGTGAGTTGAGAATTTCTTCATAATTCTCTCAATAATTGTGATCCAAGATTCAGATGATACAATGAAATTCAGAAGACTGCACACATTTTTACGTACAGATTTGTATATATAGCGTAAATCTTATCAATATATGCTCAGTTTCGAGATTCGGACTTGGGCTTTGTGTACAAAGAGCCTACAGCTGGCACTTCGGCATGTGAAGCTATGATTGCTGAAAGAGGCTGGAAGTTCGTATTTCCAACAAACCAATAAAGAGTCCACTTCAAATTGCAAAGGGTGTACTTGAGAGCTTTAGTCCAGTTTTCCTGCTTGTTGAAGCTTTGAGTGATGGAATAGTTTTCCACTTTATCATTATCAATCCTACAAGTCAGCCCAAAATTTTTATCATTCTCGACAATACAAATTAACACACGAGAGCTACAGACTAGCAGTTTATATATAATCCTCAAATTATAGCATCTACCTTATTACAATACACAATTATAAAATAAATTGCATGAATCCTCGGAACACCGACGTGGTGCCCATATGACTCAACAAAACCCACAGTACTAAACAGTTCGTTTAAGCAAGACGAAGTTCTACCGATGAAAGCAACTTTTAACCATCGTAGAAATGTCTGTTGTGGGTCTTCCTACAGTGTGTTTTATTTGTTTCCCATCCATGAGAATTGTGTTGGTCAAGTAATATTATGACACGTGCCCAATCAAATAATTGCTAGCTTTACTTTCATTTTGTCCTATAGTGGTGCTGTAGGTTAAGTCTACAGTAAACTGAATATTAACTTAAACCATTAGATGATGATATTTGTTTACTGCATTAATTAAAACAGTTTAGACATTGACTAAAGTTATTAAATTAAGAAAATGGCCACAACCACCACCCTTCACCCACACAGTCGCCTGCGACGGAGTCGGGCTCCTTCACAACTACAAGAACCACCACGGTGATGGGGCTAGCCTTCTTTGCGAAGATCAGCAACGACTACCGTCACGGCCCCATCCTCCTTCACGAGCATGTGGGAGCATTGTTGGCGACACGGCCAACCACCCTCACAAGCACGCGCGAGCATCGTTGGTGACTACAACAAACCACCACCTTCACAACGCCGGTCACCTTCGCAACCATAAGTCAAGCGCCAGGGAAACAGGCAAGAGAGAAAGTGCAAGCTCCAAGGCACACTCGTCGAAGCTCCATGGTGGTGCTATGGTTGCGCAACAAAGGGTTGAGGATGATAGGTGTGCAGTTACTACAGTATTGTGATGCAAACCGAGTTTGGAGCGAACTGCGGGTGAGGGTCAAGCCCGGTTCATTAATAAAAAATAAATATAAAATGGACTAAAAATGGAAAAAGGATTGAGAATTTAAAAAAATAAAAAATAAAAAAAAATAAAAAAAAGCTCCCACAAGCAGCAACTAACGTTTGATTCAGGCTTGATTTTGGGGGGAAAGAGGGATTCTAAATTTTGGGAAAAATAAGTGGCAGGAATAAAGATACAATAATGGTGGTTTTTCCGAAAACAGTGGTGGTTATTTTGATGAAGATGGTGGCTATGGACCTTACAGTGATTTCATAAACTAATTTAGATATTTAAAAAACTAGATAACTAAAATTAATTTTCGTTAATTAAGATACTAAAATTTTTTATTAATTAATATTGTAAAATTATTGATCAATCAATACAAGATATTTTTTTTACCGGTAACCTATACATTACCTACAAATCAGTTCACTACAGGACAAAGGAGTGAAGCTCAGCTCTCTCATTCTTTGGCCATGTGCCCTAATATAATTGGAACAACTTAATTTTCACCGGTGTGAAATTCCTGCAATTCTCACCTTAGACTGGTCCTATTAAAAAAGTTGTTTATATTTAATATTTTTATAAAGAAACAATTTTACATGGTTTTTCTATTTCATCCTTAACTTTTATCATTATCTCAACTTTACCACTTCAGCCCCTCCTTTACCCCTAAACCCTGCTCTGGCTAGGGCTATCAGAATGAACCTAGCCCGCAAGCTCGGCCCGTTTAACCGGTTAAATGGACAGACAAAATGTATAAAATCCGGCCCGCGAATAGCAAAAGTCTGTTTAGGCCCGACCCATTTAACTCACAGGCCAAATTGATCCGTTTAGTATTAACATAGGCAAAACCTAAAGACTAACCCGTTTACCCACATAAATGGACGGACCAAACATATAAAAATCGGTTCGTAAATAGTAAAGAATCTGTTTAAGCCCGCAGGTTAGCCAGGCCGGGCCGGGCCTAAAAGGGTCAGGCAGGCTTGTTTGACAACCCTAGCTCTGACGTAACATCATCATCATCGACCATCACCACCACTGTCGACACTACCTCCGCCTCCACCACAACCACCACCTCCCTCTCCCAACCAAAACAAAAAACAAAAAAATCACAACACTCAACTTTGAAAACTGAGAAATCACAATACAACTCAAAAAATAATCACACCCTCAAATCTTAGAAATCCCAAAAAAATGTCCCACCGTACAGAGTAAATGACCAACAGCCCCCATTAAGTAGGAACGATGCAATCTCCAACTAAAGGCTCCACCTTCCACCAAAGTTTTAAAACCACACCCACCACTATAGCCCTCCGAGCACACCCACACCCCACCACCACCGAGCCCACTGCAACCACCACCATCAGATCGAACAAACTTCAGAAAACCCAAATCTGAAGAAACTAGATCATCCACCTTGAACAGCAACTAGATCTAGCCCACCGCAACCACCTCCAACGCGCACCTTCCTCCCTTGTTGCAGCCTTACGAAATTTTTATGATTTGTTGAATGTTAACTTTGTTGCCCCCACTGTCACTAGTGTTGGTGCCAACGCCACCTCTACCGACTTTGCCAGTGCTAGCTTTCCTACATATTTTTCTCTGACTCTACTAAGTCCCCCTATTTTTATGTAAACTCAGGTCTATAAAAAAATATTAAGAAAAAAAAAGAGACCCAAAAACAACAAAGAGATCTGACAAAGGTGGATTGGGAATGCAGTGGTGTATGCCACTTTTGGAGAGAGAGGATGGTGGCGCAGAGTGGTGCGACGAAGGTGATGGAGGGATGAGAGGGAAGAAAGTGAGAAGGGGAACCAAGGAGGAGGGTTGGAGAGGATGAGAGAAGTAATTTTGAGAGTTAGAAAATAGTAAAATATTACTTGAATCAATTTGCTCTCTAGGAGAGCCAGGTCTAGGTTAGAAGGCTCCCGAAAAGAAATTCTTCTACACAAAAATGATAGAAAAAAAAAATTGAGTATAACCCCAATTTGGTCCTCCAATTTTACATGTGTCCCACATTAGTCCTCAAAAAGTTTGTCACCATGTTAGTCTCTCAATATTATAAATTGTCACCAAGTTAGTTATCTATCATTAAGTTGACTATTAATTCCAAAATTAAACACAACCACAACCACCTCCAATGTCCAACCCCTGCACCCACCGCCCCCCCCCCCCCCCCCAAAAAAAACAAATATATAGCCTCCATAATTCCCAATCTTCCCTCTTCCCCCATCCAACAAGCCTTCTCCATCTTTCTCTAAACCTATCTCACAGGAACTCTGAATTTGCTTTTTTTTTTTTTT
>QANU01042459.1:53903-73504 GCA_003254905.1 Nissolia schottii
GACAGTTTCAATGCCAAAGGTATATTTAAGAAAATCGGTAACATAGTATCCAAAGATAAATTCACTCAAATAATACACAATATATGCAACAATACTTACTTATAAGGTAGTTTGAAACATTTCTCGGGTGGAATATTATTCTCTTGATCCTTGGAATTGGCAAATTCTGCAAAATCCTTGAGACATGCCAAAAACAATGTCATTGCTTTGTCATAGCGAGTACTCCAAAACAAGTTGACTGGACCAAACCTGCAAAACCAAGTCCATTCATAATGACTTAGTACACAAGTTTTGAAATGAATCAAAAGGCAGAAAGTTCATTAAATTATTTTGTTGACAACTTTTTGTTTTATAACTTCTTGGGTTAATATGTTTTTAGTCCCTCATAAATTTTGTATTGTTTTTTATCCCTCATAAAAAAAATTTACTAAAAATCGTCCTTCATAAATTTTTTTAGTAAGGTTTTAGCCAATGCAGTCACGTTAAGCCGTTAACTGTTCACGTGGAAATTAACTTGGTCACCTAGCAAAGGTGAGAGATAGGAGGAGGAGAGAAGTAGGTGAGGGCAAGTGGGAGACCACAGCTCACGGAACTGTAGCAGAGAAGAAGACAACAAGCGTAAGAGCAGCGTGGGGGTGAGCAGAGGAAGCAATGGTTGGGTTAATCGTGTCACATGCGTGGCACTTGACTTATCATGTGGCCAAATTAGCCATCATGTCCATGATTGTTAAACTCTCGAGTTAACTCGTAAACTCGTATTGTACTACACAAAACGAGTTAACACTGATGTAAACTCTTTTTTGGTAAACTCTTACGAGTTTAAGTAAACTCTCGATTCTACTAACGAGTTTACGAGTTAAAATCTACCTACGAGTTTATCTCAAAATGTACAAATTTTGTAACTTTGTTAAATACTTACCTAACTTTGTTTATATTAGATAATATATATTGAGTTTATTTAGCTAATTTCATATATTTATCATAATTGAACTATGTATTATTGAACTATAAAATAATATAGATACTGAATAACGTATGGCGTAACCACTTAGTGTCACGCATTAAGGTGTATTTTATGATATCTCTTTCATTAATTTAATTTAAAGTTAACATTATTTAATTTCAATTATAAATACAATATTTAATCAAGTTTATTTCCTAATTATATTGCTTATAGCATTTTTTTTCGTATGTAAACTCATACGAGTTTATGAGTCGAGTATACGATTTGAGTTTGCTGAGACTCCACGAGTTTAGTTAAACTCTCGAGTTTGACAATCTTGGTCATGTCAGCAATTAACGGCTTAACATGTCAACAGAGACTAAAATCTTGCCAAAAAAAATTATGAGGGATTATTTTTAGACAAAAATTTGAGTGGTAAAACACAAAATTCAAAATTTATGAGGGACTAAACATATTTAATCCTAACTTCTTTTATCATTCTGTTCACAACATTTTATATACTTAAATACCAAGAGCAATCTCACCACCAGTACATAACCTGAGCCTCGGGCAATGGCATAGAAAGTTTAAAACTATAAAAAAAAAATGCCAATCCAAACACGAGGCCTGATGTTAAAATTATAAAAGATGTAACAGAACTGAAACCCAGACGATTTGAAATTGCTACCAACCAATCAGCTGGCAGTTCTAACTTCCCTTCACACATTATACTAAATGTATTTTGGGTCAACTTTAGACACCAACAAGTTCAATATTCTAAATAAAGCACGAAATTACAAACAACTACAAGAATAGCACTGTGAAGCATACTTACAGCTCATAAGTACTGTTGTTGCTATCCGTGATACGAGGGTAGCTACCCATAGGAATTATTTTTATTCGATATCTGAAGAGTGATGAATTTAGGATGACATTCCCATTGAATTACATGTAAAATGTAGTGACAACAATATGTACATGGGCAATTGTGACACAACATACTACAGGATCTTGCAAGTTCCTGTTTGCCATAAAATTCCTATTCAACAAGAATCCATCTTGTACCAGAACTTACAAAGTAACAAAACATTAGATAATAAAATTCAAGAATCCTTACTATAATTTAACTGTGATCAGCTCTATCACCAAATATCTAGACATTGTCATGAAAAGTATATATAAAAGAACCCAAAAAATGCACAACGATGTCCACACAATGCAATGAACCACAATAGGAAAGCAGTAAACTGAGACGGAGTGTTTTTTTTCCTGTTGCAAGTGTTTTTTTTCCCTAGGAAGGATGGGATGACATGATGATATGGATTATCATTTTCATTGAAGGATCATTTTTTGAATATGCATATATGCCCCCACAATCTGAGCTTTTGAAGTCCGAAACTGGATCCATGGGAGGCTATGAGGAGAGAGGATAGAGAAGTTTTAACTAAGTGTTATTTTTAAAATTAAATCTCTAAATTACAATAATGTCCCCCCCCCCAAAAAAATAATATAATAAAATACGTAATGTGGCATTAATGTCCAAAAGTTTAGGTGTTGATTGTTAACATTTTGTGTTTCTAACATTCTCCTTCATAAAGAGTGGGACACACGTGTGTGTGTGTGCGTGTGCGTGTGCGTGTGAGAGAGAGAGAGAGAGAGCATAGAAGCTCTACTAGATTAACAAATAACTAAAATAGTCATATATGCTTAATGAAAAAGGATACTGAAACTTTGGTCGAAAATACTGGCACATTGTATGAAGGAGAAGGCAAGCTTGACCCCAAGCAGCATTTATCTCATCCCATTCAACCTAAAGATTTTCCAAATAGTGAGCACCATAGTCAAAAGCTTGTATCTTCAAGTTCACAAGAGAAAATATTTAAGATAAACAACTACAGGAAAAGATAAACTGCAAAAAAAATAATGACTACATATTCAAATCATCAAATGAGGAAATGACAGATGCAGTTGCCATTTTATTTTGAGGACCATAGCAAAACATGATTGCACACTCCATGTACTTGAGAGATTTATACCACTAGTTATCCTTCTTCAATAGTAGCAGTTCCCCCCTTAAATGGCATTTTCAGACATGTTAGCTAAAGAAATTTGATATTTTGTTAGAAAATGAATTTTTTTTCCGTCATAAATAAGTCTATGATATCAGTTTTTCAACACCTATTGGCCAATACTAATAGAACTACTTTTAGACCAAGAAAATATAGTGACGTTGTCACTAATAAATATACTTGGCAAATATGACTGACTTAAAAGTGTTTGCATCTGTAGGTATATTAATGCATAATTGCTGCAAACACCAAACTTTTGCTTTGTAAAGTTTTACAATTTTTACCTTAAGATGTTACATATAATTTGGTTGTCAAATTCTCTACATTAGGGTACGTGTGAAGTAATGGAAATTGTTTGATTGCCACATTCCACCTGAAGCTTATTTTGTTACTAAACAATTAAACCACAGATTTGGATCATCTCATGTTTGTTTTAAACATGACAATGTCATGTTTGGATATAAATAGACACAAATACATACTTAAATTGGGTCCTAAAAGTTTTAAGAGGGCTCTCTGCCTGGGGGTGTTCAAAAATCCTCAAAACCAAACCAAACCATTAAGACTAGTTTGTTTAAAAGAAATTCAAAACTGCACCAGTTGAACTGATTCAAGTTACTGCACTGGTTAAATCGGTTGAGGTAACCAAACTCCTAAAACCAGTTCAAAGTGGATTTATTCTATTTTCTCCATCTCTGTTTCTCTATTTCTCCCAAACAAGCACTATTGGCACTCAGATCTTCAGACATCCCTTCGTCAGAGAAGGACCTCAGATTGTCAACTTCTCATAGATCCAAAGGCAGTTATGGTGTATGTTGTTGTTTCGCTCCAGTAACCTCCACACCCGTAATGGTGGCACCAACCCGTCATTGGAACAGCAAAAGCACCTCTCCCCCAAGTCTGACAGCACCCATTTTGGCAACACAACATCGTCGGCACCGTCAATGTACTGAGCCCAAGAACTCCTCAACAACCCTGCCAGCAGCGGAAACACTTTTGGCAACAAGTTTCTACTGTAGTTTATATTTTTTATTTATTTTACTTTGCTAGATCCAAAATCTTTCAACTTTTTTTCTTTCCTTCATAGATCCAGAGGCAAAACTATTATTTTCCAGAAACCAAAGATCCACACACAAAACCATATTTGTTTTCCAAAAGCCATAGATCCAGAGGACTTTTTTTTTGGGGTTAGAAATAAAATCTTGTGATTCAGTTACATGGTTTTACCAAGTGTTTTGGTTCACTGCTTCACTGGATTCTAAACTAGTTAAAAAAATTACCAGTTGATCAACCTTTGAAGCACATCAGTTTGGTTTTTGAACCAAAAACTGATTCAATAAGTTTTGTTCAGTTCTTACTTTAAACTAAACTGTGCACACCATTCTTAGCTCTACCCATTAAAATACTTATGTCTAAATCTCTCTTAACATGACGTGATCATGTTCAATACAAATGTGAGAGGATCCTAATCAATTAATCCACATTCAATGAACTTATTAATTAATCCACACTCAATGAGCTTAACACATCAATACTCTCGTAGCCTCAACCATATGCAATTGGACACACACAAGAAAATTGAGCACAAGGCATAAAACAGATAAATAGCATTGAAAGCATCACAAATAATGCACTTCAAGCTAATAACCAGATGAACGATCTTACTCAGGTCGGGGAATGAATCCCCTCATGTGAGTTTTTCACATGATCTTGCGATGTTTGATCTCTCATCATTAAATTTTTTTTATTGCCTATGTCATGTACAATTCTCACCTCAATTAATGGTGAGAGATCATAGATTCATAGTAATCAATCCCTGATAGCGGTGCGTAACTGTTGACCCTAAAAACGCTATAGTGGGATAGCACATAGCTCGATGACCACTATTCAGAAAAATATATTTGTAGAATTTATAACATATAAACATTAAAGAAAATCTAATGTATAAACAACAAGTTAGTAAAACAAAAATCAAATATCATCAGGGAATAGATATTACAGAACCAAATCTTAATTTAACTTGTGCCTCTAAGACTCAAAGTAAATAAAATATACATTAGAGAAGGGAGGAGGCAAAGAGGCAGCAGGCTAGCAGCATAGAAAACAGAGGAGCGAGGAGCAGGGAAAAAACAGAGAGAGAAAGGAAAAGCAGAAGGGAAAAAAATAGAGAGAAATGAGAGACAAACACAAGAAAGAGAAGTGAGGAATATGGAAGGACTGAGACTTGACCATGGGTTCGTGTAAGAAATAGCAACCGATGCTCTGTTTTGCTTTTACACATTAGGAACCAGAAGAGGTTGACAAGAAGATGAGTTGCAAGGTTGAAGAAGGCAGGTAGGGGCAAAATCAAAATCTTATCAGTTTAAGTGAGGGTAAACCAGAGATTTCATTGAATTAACCGAAAGTATAAGAAGTTAATAAGTATGTGTAAAATTAAAAATTCGCTAACATAAGTATGGGCAAAAAGGGAATTTCAGCTTTATAAATAAAAATTATAAAAAGTAGGGTTTCCATGACACCAGAGGTGCCCGATTGCACTCAACATCAACAGCACCCAGATTGCGAACGCTACATCATGATCTCCGCCGCAAAATGCTGCAAATCATGGCAGCGACAGCCGCTACCGACAAGCGCAATGCGGCAAACACGGCATAGCGGCCACCCTTCACGACGCGACGCGGCAACGCAATAGCGGCACTATTGCGTGCTATTGACTACCCTATGAAAGATCACGTGACAAGGTCATGTGAAAAATTCACATGAAAGGATCAATTCGTTGTAGCCTGTGGTAGCTAGCCAATTAATCTAAAGCTCAGCTCCCAGAGAAGGAACCCAACCATGCATATTAAGTTCAATGACACATTGAAAAAACATTAAAAACAAGAAATACAACATGCTATCATCTTACTGGAATTTTAGGGAGTCTTCCTAGTCGAAAATTGTTGATTGTTCCAAACTCTCCATCATGTGAAATGGGAAAGGCATCATTGAGCACATTTGTTCGCTTCAACAATTCTAAATGGGCTTGTGAAACTTCAATCTTGGCCAAAATTGCATCTCTCTCCTCCTGTTGATTAAAGTATTTTTGCTCAATGCTCAGACTTGGAAGTAATTAATAAAATAAGAAAGGAAATAGATGTTTTTCAGCAACTTGCTTAAGCTTTTTCATTACAGAATAATCCTAATAAGAAAAGCCCACACTAAAATTTCCCAATAGAACAACAGTGAAAAATCTGGTAAAGAAAATAAAATTTTATTAATAAAGCATGAATCCCGGGTGATAGTAGAATTATAGTTCTATTTTCTTCTAGTCATCAGTGAGTATATTTCGCCATTTAAGTTAGCAACAGAAGTAGAGGCATTGTCGCACTAGCTGATAAAGTAAAACCGTTGAAATCATGTTTGTAGCATGAACCAATGGTCCTCTGGCAATCAATCCAACAAACTCAAGCCATAGTCATAAAGCAACCAAAAAAAAAAATATGCAAGAATAAATTTGTCCAGGCTAGGAGGTATCTAAGGAGGAATTCAACCAGAGGGAGAGAAAAAAATACTTACAAACCTGATGAGAAATTAATTGAAACTGAAAATTATTGAATTCATGCCAATACCTGATACACATTCAAACGCATAAAATCAATAATTGACATCAAGCATCCAAAAACTTCAGAGAATAAAAAAAATAAAGATCTATCAGACTATCACCATCAATATTCATAGTAAATATTTTTTCAGGGACGAGCTATGAAGCGTTGTGTCATCATTTTGTTAGTAAATACAATGAGGGATAAGGTTAAGGAACAGGGAAAATTATACCGCTCCTCTAATTTTTTGAAGCGGCTTGATTTTAACTCTAGCTCCCTCAGCTCAGCAATTACTTCGGCATTCTGTCTCTCAATTTCTTCAATTGCTGCTTCAAGCCTTCTTTCTTCTTCCTCAATCTTAAATTGCAGTCAAAAAGTAAATCACTAATGAGGCTTCCGCAGAAAAAAATGGATGGTAAACTCAACAAAATTATGTCAAACAAAGCAAGGTTTCTAAGGATAAGAACACTTCATATTGCAATTCCATATTTACACTGCAAAGTATGACAAGCATAATTCTGAAATTTGAAGCTGTTGTGACTTGTAAACCAATCATTCCACCTTGAGACTGAAACGAGTAGCATATTTCTCATAGATATTAGAAAATTTTACTTTACTTTCTGGCTTTCTGGTATACATTAAATATAACCACCAACATAGGCAAGATGGAAAAAGTGAAGGGAGAAGTGTCCCACATGACTGATCTTGTAACAACTCCACGAATGTTTAGTCGACAAATCAAGTCACCCATGGCTCGTAGTAGAGTTTGAAGCTTTAAGAAAATGGACAAACATAGAATATTATCCAAGTGAATTTTACATAAAATGTATTTATTATTGCAACAGCATGCATACACCTAAAAGTTCACAATAGATTCTATATGGTGTGATGATGTCACCCCTTCTCCATTTTAACCATGGAAAATAAATTAGGAATGCTTTCAAATTGGAATGAGCGTTCAAATACTGCACAATAAATCAACATACCATGGAAAAATGCATTGACCATGGATTAAAACAATAATTTGCAGCATGTATCATTTGGTACTTTGGTTTTATCTTCATAGTCAGTACCACTATATATTAATTGTTTGATTCCTCAAGTAATAGTAAAGTAAGCAAGCACATTGGAGATAGTAAAGCTGATGAGTACCTTCAATTTCTCCTTGAGAAAATCAGCCTCGCTTATGACATCTCTGGCTTCCCCTTCCAAACGTTTAAGACAGGCTTCATATGCTTCAATGTCCCTATTAACATCTTCAAGCTCCTTATCAAGCTTATCAGACAATACCCTCATGCACTCAAGGCATAAAGGATGTTCAACCTGAAACCACATGAAGAAAGATGCAGCGTATGACCCAATTGCCTAAAATATCAATCTTATCCAACCAAAAACAAATTATAGGTTTCTTTTTGTAAACCTGTGTCTGTGTTGTGGCAATCTCAAAAGCGCGAGTCAGGACAGAAATAGTCGAGTTAAACCCAGAGTTATGCGGCTGCAAATGGCCGCCATGATCAGACCCCAGGGCCGACGAATGGTTTCCAGTACCATCAGACGCAGACTCAGACTTGTACACAACCACAAACGACTCCTCCATTGCCTTTCCAGGTTGTGCCGCATCAAGCTGACCATTCCCACCACGAGGACGAGGAGGAATTCCTTGAGCCACAGGTCTTTGCTTCGGCAACACAACATACGAGTTGTCCATTCTAGTGTTACTTAACACACTATTGGCACCATGAATGGACAATCCTTGCATCACTACATGCGTTCATATCGTCTTTGTTAAGAATAAATCATAAGGACTCGTTTGAATAACTAAAGAACCACCAATATACATTAAAAAAATAATAATAATAATAAAATAAAATAAGACCAACAATATCCCATGAGAATAATTTTTAGGCAATTACAGTGCCAAAATCTCAACAATCTCATAAATTGCAAACTCGTGGCAAGTAGTTATTATGATGAATGGGTACTCACAATTTCATGAGATAACTTACACTGTACAGGCAGAGAAATCAATCTTATTTAACTTTTCATTCTAATTTGTGGAAAATGAATGCAATATACTTCATGAACCATTCAAGTTAAAGCATCCAACAATCAATTAAATAAAAGCAATTGACTGTTTCTAATCTCTACTACTAATAAAGGCTTTGGAGCACTGTGCAATAAGAATAACAATAATAATATGACTAATAATTGGGATAATATGACTAATAATTGGGGTTGGGGAAGGGGACGAGGAAAACCCTAATTGACCGGAGCTAGACAGGTCGGTGAAGAACTTGTCAGCATAGGAATCGACCCCAACGATGCAAATTGGGGTGCGACAGTTCTGAAAGACCAATCGGCAGACATTCGGATCCACTGGGAAGGTCCGACTCCGACCCTTGTCAGCGATTGCCTCTTTCTTCATGATTTCTCTTAGGAGTGATCATGGGTCGGGTCAGGTCTACCCGACCATGTCACTAACCCGACCTAGTAAAATCATTGTTTTTTTTACGAGAACCCGCCACCCGCCCGGGTTGGGTTGGGTTGGGCTGGTGTCCAGCGCCCCTATTTTCAAAAAAATCTATTTTTTTTTAAATTCCATTTCTTTAAAAAAAATCCGTTGTTTAATAGAAAAAAGCTATTATTTTTTTTGAAAAATAGACAAATAAAAAACTCTTGAGCACTAAAAGACAAAAACCCTTTGTAAAATTTCACAACAATATTCTATAAAGCTCAGCAAAATTAAAACAAGCTATTATATTCCCCTAATTGCCTTGTTATTGCTTAGATTCATCATATCCACCAATGAAAATTGGCACTTCTCTTGTTATTGCTTTGATTCATCATTGCCTTTTTATTGCTTACCAGAACACTAATATCCAGAATCAGCGAGCACCGCCTTTAAAAAAAAATAGAAAAATTAAATAGAAAAAACGGAGTAATACCTCGGTGGCAGTGATGACAGACGCCGTCGTAAACCACCACTCTCTGCTGAAGCGGCGTCGGCATCATCACCGGCTTCACGACCGAGGAGGATTCGGGGATCGCCGGATCGATGTCACCGTCGGGATCGGCGACCACAGCAGCGGCGGTGAAAGCGACGTTGCGGGACTGCGGCGGCGGCGAAGAGAACAAGCTGAGTAGCGACGGAGGAGAGGTGGAACGAGACGAGGCTGTGGTGGTGGTGGTAGATATTAAGCTCGCCAGCGGCGTGAAGCGACGGCGATGGCGTGACGGCGATGGTGGCAGCGGTCAGAGTTTTCAGTTTTAGGTTTTGTTGATTTGGGAGATGAAGAGTTGAGAATGAGAGGATGAGATGAGAGAAGCAATATAATAATAATAATAATATATATACATACACACACTTGGGTCTCGGGGTCGGGTTTAATATTTTGAATCTGAGACTCCACATACATGACGGATAATAATTCGGGTCGAATTCAACCCATATTCACTCATAATTTCTTGACAATTTTGGTTAATCCTTTGTTTAGTCATTGAACCATTATTTTAGTTGGACTTTACAACAAAAAAATAATTAAAAAAACACACGCTTCTAAGGAGTGGATCCCACTCTAAGGTGAAAAAAGGAGTAAAATGAGCAATGTTTAGGTGGTGCTCCAAGTGTAGGCAAGAATTTCTCCAATTAACAGGTTAGATTTATATTAAAATTATTAGCCTGAGCTTTCACATCTCTATATGAGTCGTGATTATCTCTTAGAATATGTTTAGCTGAATGGAAAATAAAAGGTTTGAGAGGGAAAGCAAAGAACTTGGAATGAAGAAAATTCATTTTCTTTATTTGGATGTGAAAGAAAAATAAGAGCAAATAATTAATATTTAATAGTGTAAAAAAGTAAATGGAAAAAAAAGTTTTCCAAAAAGTGGGTGGAAAATAGACGTAAATGAAACTTTTGTCACTCTTTTACTAAGATGTAGTTGCTTTTACTGAGATCTTAGCTGAGATCATGTTACATGAAAATAGGTTTTTGATGTTAAGATCTTAGTTGTCAATTCTTATATTAGTTAATGCTTAAGAGATTGACAATTGTAATCTTTTAAGTAAATTGCGCATTAGTTAGAGATCTTTGACTAATGAAACAACATTCATTTTATGAATAATTAGTTGAGGAACCAATGATAATTAATCCTTAATCTGTGAAAAACTATATGCAGGATATTGCTTTTATTTAATTTTTAATTTTCTTTCAATCAAATTCACTCAATTTAAAACCCCGGTTTACTTTTACTTTAATTGGTTCTAATTGCTTCTTTGAGAGACAACCTAAGTTAGCCCCATTTACTACGTTTTTGGAGTTTGCTTAGTCTTGTAAATTATTATTTGATCGCACATTAGAATTGCAACGTTTTGGTGTGTGTCACTAATGTAGCTCACCTAAAAGACTTCACAAACAGTATATCTTAAGGTAGATGACTTAGAATATTATGGGGTCAATGTCCGCATAAATCAGACTCAATATTAGATAGTATTGAGCACAAGGCTCAGATTAGGGCATATGAGCATAACCATGCTGCTTAGCTCATTAAGCATTGCAACAATCCTGGCCTCGACGAGGCAGTCTTTGAGGTAGTGTGCATTCTGCAAGCATTTCTGTACTACTTTTTGAAAACCTGTGTCCTTTCTGGATTAGGGTATACCAAAGGAATATGGGAGCAAGGCCATTCCGACTACCCATAATTGTTGCATCCCTAAGAGAAATGTATTCTACATTCTTGGACAGGGCATTAATATGCTCTAATCTTGTTATCTGCACACCACAAGGCATGGGGCAACCCACAAATTTGTGGCCAGAAACACTAACACTGCCAATAGGCTTCTTGAAAGACACTTTCGGAGCCTAACATTGCAGAATAATTATTAAAAAAAAAAGAAAAAACTAACAACAACAACTCTGTGAACACATAAAAAAACAGACACAAAAATAATGTTGCAAGATTTACATCACTACAGGAATCAGTCTCAGTTATTGTTTCAACAAGCAATACATGATAAATGGTCTACCATAGCATGGGCTGACCAAGCAGCATCAAATTTTTAATCTTGTCCATTTTAAAACATAATCAGGTCAGAATGCAAATGCATGATAAACAATAGTGAGCTACCGTAATATAGACAGGTTATGTGCAAGAACCAAAATGCTCTATGCATCTATGAAATTTACAAACTTCTAGAATAAACAAAGAATAACTCATCAAAGTTTTCCACTAGAACTATCTAATATAGCAAATAAAAATTCAACAACATATTCCCAATTTCAACAGCCTGAATATTTCAAAACCAATTACCAAGTCAAGAAAGCCAACCTGAACCTCATAGTAAAAAGAACCCAATTGAATCACTCAAACTGTAGATTCTATTCAGTAGGTGCAAAACAAAGGTATTAACATAGCCGATTGTACTTAGCAACTAATCTCCACTTTAAAACACAGGATGCAAAAGTCACACACCAATTAAAGTTCTGACACATTAACCACCTACAATAAAAATGTTTTCTTTCATCACACCCAACACATTAGTAGTACATTCAAAATCAAACAACTTAAAATTCACCCCCATAACTACACCCAACCCAAATTCGAAACTTCAAATTATCCCCAACAAACAAAAGCACCAGAGTTTCAAACAACAACAAAAATAACAATAATCTCCTATATGCTTAAACTCACGCATTTCATATTCAAATCCAACAAGAACTTTTGGAAAGTGGTGACTTCCCTAAAGATTGATTTCAAATCCACTTTGGCTATGATAAAGGCAGCCTTATTCAGGTGGGGAAAATTATTTTCTGTTCTACAAATTGCATTTCCCTTATAGGAACATAATTATTAAATGGCAGGTGAAGAACTATGCAATCACAGGTTTCAAACTTGGAAGCTAAGTATTTTCAACCCAAGACAAAGGAAAAAGTGGTCACTCAAACCCAAAAAATCTCAGTCATAGCCACCCCTAAACCCATAACAGAAGGGACTTCACTGACCTTCAAAGCTCTAGCAATCCTCTTCCATTTAGTCACCTCCATCGTGTTCCTCAACTACAATTTTTTCAAGAAACTGCAGAAATATAAAACACATGGGTGATAAACAGAGTGTATGGCTTCGCGTGTTGTAGCTAGAAACGAAAAATTGAAATAAAAGATGAAATCAAAACCCATACCTAACATGACGGCAGAGGAACGAAATGTGAAGATGGTAGCAACAAGGGACAAGATGGTGAATGTGGGTAAGGACGAGACGGTGGCGTGGGCAAGACGACATGACGACGATATCGATTAACAGTGGGTAATAGTTGAGGGACCGACGACAGAGGCAAGCAATGTTTGGGGGAAGATGATAGTTGAGGGGGAAAATGAGGATTAAGAGGAAGAGGAGGGTTGAGGGGTTGAGGGGTTGAGGGGAAAATGAGGATTAAGGGGAAGATGAGGGTTGAGGGAAAGAGGGATAGTTGAGGGTTGAGGTTGAGGGAACAAGAGGGCAATGGTTCGGGGAAGAAGAGGTCGACAAATCTGTGCGCGAGGGAAAGAGAGAGAAAAGAAATAAAGTTACTTGATATTTTAATGTTAAATATTTATTTTTCATTTTACAACGAAAGATGCGTAACTTTCAAAATTGTTGGTCTATGTACATTTTAATTTAGTATGTACTACAATCAGAGACGAACTGATCGGGAGGTGGGGAAGCATGGCCAAAGTCCGTGACTGTGAAGCTTGTACTGCGCACACACCACACACATTAACCTAATTGTTTATTCTAACTTCAACTTGAGAGAGAGGCACCCCACCACACAGGCACAGTAACATAGCGCACAACTGAACAAGTCAGCATACATAAAGTGAAACTCCATCTACATTTGTTTGTCTTCATTAAATCATCGTCAATTTGTCAGTGATACCAATTAAAAATTCATTTTTTCAAGGCATCATATTCGTTTTCCATGACCTGACACGAGTCTAGGTTTCTTTTCTATTTTTTGCTTTTGTTAATGGGGGAGTTTTTGTTGTACATGAAAAAATATCACTCATATTGAACTCTTGTACTTAGAGAATTGACTTATGATCGGATATTAAGATTGGAATAGGTTTCATAAGAAAAAAAATGTTGATTGAACTATTGACATTTAAACTCTTATCAGAAACTTGACGAACCAGACTCGACTTAGTTGAAAACCTTTTATATAAGAGATAGTGATCTCTCAATGAGAGTTTTTCTCATTTTTAAAACTCGAATTGTAGATCAATGATTAAATGATTGAAATTTATCATTACCTTCACAAATTATGAGTTTAGAAGTAAAAAAAATTGTGAATTTAATTTTGATGCACTCACGTTAATAATGTTTGACTAATTTAATCTTAAAAAATCTTGCACATAATAAAATTTGATAGTAAAATATTGTATAAGGATTTTACATGATAGTACATTAGAATTAATCTCAAAAATCATTCCAATGTCTAAGTAGCATGTATAAACCTAAATTGTTATGAAATCTCTCAAAACTGAAGCCATAATTTTAAGGTACATGCAAGTTCTCATAAAAAAAACTACACATTTTGATACTTTACTGCCTTTCTGAACCACTTTGGTAAAAAAAAAAATACAAATAATGTAAAATACTAGCTATAACTATAATCACGTGGCTCTTATTACAGAAAGCTACCACCACAAGTACTTACATAAACCTTTCATACAATCACCCAAAGAAATTTTTAATAGAACTTCGTCTAAGCCATAATTCATACATAACCATGTAAAATGCATCGAAGTCAAGTGGTGATGAATGCCATTGGAAGTGTTTCCTCACCTTCAACACGTTGCTTTGTAACACCAGATACTCGCTATAACTGATACCTTTCAGGATCATTTTCAGCATAGGTATATCTAAGGTATTCACAACAATCGAAAAGCTCTTCCAGTTCAACACATCTGCAAATGGGAGGTCATAGTGGTTGGCGAGGATCACCGGAACGCAACCGTAGTACAAAGAATCGCCGATCCGAGCCGTGTTCACTTCATAGCCTTTAACGTGGAGGCAGAACTTGCTTCCTAGCAGCTGATCCGCGTAAGGCGTCTTGAGCCGTCCGTTGTGAGCGAAGATTTCTGAATCATTTTGCCATGCCTTGATAAGTTCTATGCGTATAGGAGAATTAGCTACTCCAGCAAAGAAAGCTAGCTTTTTCCTGTAATCAAAACAAACAGCATCTATTGGATTTTGTTAATATATTCATTTATTTTATCTGTTAAGATATTTACTTATCTTATCTATTAAGATACTTATCAATTTTATCTGTTAAGTTTATTAGAAATATCTTTATCGTATTTTCAGCTTATAAATAGACATATCATCTTTGTATTCATAACACAACTATCAATACAATATCCTCTTGAGCCAAAACTATCAAGTATTCATATCATCTTTTTTTATTATCTCTCTTGTTGTCTTTCCAATGCCACTGTCCTTATTCACCCACTATGATTAACATAGTATCAAGCCATGGTATCCTCTTGAGCCACATATAGTATCAAGCCATGGTATCCTCTTGAGCCACATCTACTTCTGCTACCCTGAGTTCTTGGAACTCAACCATAAATCTCGTTGACTCCTCTCCCCCCCACCAAAACCTTACTGAACTATTTCTTACACCGCGCCAACTACAATTGTTGCCTCAACTAGTTCTGTTCAGCTATAGTTGTTGCCTCTGTTGATTTCGCCTAACCATAGATCATTGCCTCCACACCTCACCACCGATCGACCACTATTGTTCCGCCCAGTTCTCTGCCTCCCCACTTTGATTTTCAAATTCAAGATGGTTTCGTCAACACCTACTTGACTTTGAGGGGGATGTTAAGATATTTAACTATCTTATCTGTTAATATATTCATTTATCTTATTTGTTATAATATTTACCTATCTTATTTGTTAAGTTTATTAGAAATATCTTTATCGTATTTTGAATCTTTAAATAAACATACCACCTTTGTATTCAAAATACAATCAACAATAAAATATTATTATCATCTTATTTTTATTATCTCTCTTATTGTCTTTCCAGTGCTTCTATCTTTGTTCATCCATGATGTTTAACCGATATCACTGAATAAAATTATAATAGCAAACTAGCAATCGATGCCCTCAACAGAAAACACCTTTATTTATTTTATTTTATTTTAATTGTTTCTATCATTTGTATAGCACCCATCAGAAACAGTTTCTTTCAAATCAAAAACGTATATTTGGACGTTTGACAAACTGGCCTCTCATTTGCCTCAGAACCATCTAATGATTTTAGATAATTTAGATTGAAGAAAACAACATTATATTCTTTTAGATTGTACTTTCACTACAATCTTCTGAGAAGAAAAAAAAAATGTTTCGCATTGTTGTGTTAAAATCGTTGACTTGCAGCACATTCACTAAATAAATAAAGGAGTAAGTAACCTTCATTTTAGTTTTTGAGTTGGGAGCGCCATTGATATTAGTCCTCAAGTTATGGAAATGCATCGTATAATTTCTTAAGTTGTTAAAAGTCGATTAAGTTAATCCTTTGACATCTATCAAATCAATCCCTTCCGAGAACTAATTTGATGAATTTTGGAACCTTCAATGAGGGTGCATATCCATAACCTAGGCGACGAGGGCTACCAACCTCGAGAACTAAATTGAAGGTTTACTCCTTGGTAAAGCCAAATTGGAATTTTTATTTCAGTTACATTTGATAACATAGTTAAGGCAACAGTTAGAAAAACTTCACTTGCATTCTGGAACATGAATGATTCAGAATAATTGATCCAAGTAACAAGAGGAAGAAGTGCTACCTCTTTGATGAAACAAGGCTAGGGGGATTTCCTTTTCTTGGCCAAATTTGCGGCAGACATGCATCCTTGTGAGCAACATAGCCGGTAACGAAATAATTCGAGGAACACACGACTTGAATGGCATTATATGTCACAACGGGCGCTTTGTCCATCGCAGTCTTTCCGATCGAGTGACAAGCGACATAAAAGTGATCGGCGCCGCCCGTGCGGTTCCAGTATGGATACTTGTGAGTGATGTCCTGAATGTAATCTCTAACAAAGTCTTTTATACCTCCCACGCCAACTCTGCTATCTTGCCGCAAACTTGCTATGGAGAAAGGCAGGAAGAAAAGGTCTGCCTCTGATGGATCCTTCGTAACGAAATGGCTCTTCATGAGTGCCAATTTGAAGTAACTTTCACTGGCGTAGTTGCCACCAGGTTTAGATTCCACAGGCAGAAGCACGTTTGCAAAAGGATCATCTTCCCTGTGAGGATAAACATATATCTTTAAGCTCCTATTCATTTCTCTGTAGTCTTCCAGAAAGATATCTCTATCATGGAACACCTCCTTGTTACTCTCAAGTTTTCCTGAACCATAAGAAATTAAAAGTTTACACACATTGATTCTAGTTTCATTAGCCCACCGGCTGAATCCACTAACAGCAAAGTATGTTTTATGATGAAGCTTTTAGTACCCTCTATGGTACCTTAAGAGGGTACTAATTTAACCCTTCAGATTGTCATGCTTAAATTAAATCTCTTAACATGGCTAAGGTTAATACCATCATTATTTGCAAAAATAGTTAAGCAGTTAGGGTAGGCTACTACATGAAGATTTAATGTCTTTTTTTTTTTTATATCATTGTTCTATCTAAACTTAAGACTGAGAAGTGACGCTTCCAACTTCAACTCACATTACTTGCCAAGTTGCCAAATTGTAAAAGTGAACAAGTACATGACTATAAAAATTAAAAAGTATAATCCAAAACAAAACACAGAAAGTCAGAAAATAATAGTTTAGTGTGTAAGATCCCCAACAGAATAGGAGCAAGCATGATCAAATACTGCCGAGAGATAGTACCTCAAGTGGCATCTCCTTAAATCTTTGTGCCCATGAGTAAATTAAATGAGTTGTGTTCAGCACTTACTTACTGAAAGATTTATAATGTGTTTGATCCCAAAATAAATTATTTTTCAGGAAAAGGAAAACCAGGATCAAATATCATGTTGCAAGTTTTATTTCAGCCTACAAGAGCTGTATTTTACAGTCATACTCAACTCATAGGATTGCATTAATGTGAGCCATATCCAGTTTGATATTTAATTTGGTTGATACATACAGAGTAACCCTTATTTAATTTGTCATCACTTTAATCATTAAATGATTTTTTTTTTGTCATCAATTTAGTCCATCTCCCTCTTTAATGAAAAGTATCATCTCTTCGGTCCTCCAAAGATTTATTTTACATCAAACTTAATCCCTTAATAATGTAAAGTGTCATCAATTCAGTTCCTTTGTCATGCAAAATGTCATCCAATAAGTTTCTAAATCAAGGTTTCATTAGACTCATTTCTGTGGGAAAATTTTATGAATCTATTGTTGCAGCAGATTCAAAATTTTACGACATCCTTCAAATCAGTTTATCAGGTTGAAGTTTGAACATATGTACACCTAAATAAAAAAACTATCATGTCATGTAGACATACACCTCTGCCAGCTTATAGACAGCATATGAAATCCACTTAAGTCTGTCTTATAAACGTAATCATAGAAATCAGTAAGTAAAATAAGAAGAAAAAAAAAGAGTTTTCTTCCTCCTAAATTGAATGTAAGAAGAGAAATTCTTAAGTACAGAGTAAGAGAAAAGTCTTGTTCGGTTGCATTTAAAATTATAACAATTCAATATTTATGATAAATTTATTGAATTGTTAAGTGGTAAACAGATTAGAGCAAGAACTTTCTATTGCTCTGAGAACATGAAATTCTTATATATATCATGGTGCAAATGATTTGTACACCATACGCTACTCTTAATTGCTTTCTCTCTCCAATGATTTCTCTTATTAACAAAAAAAATCAATACACTAGATATATTATGATGTATGAATCTTTTACCCCATATATATNACATTTATGATAAATTTGTTGAGTTGTTAAGTGGTGAACAGATTAGAGCAAGAATTTTCTATTGCTCTGAGAACATGAAATTCTTATATATATCATGGTGCAAATGATTTGTACACCAAAGAATTTCTCTGCATCTAAGGCTAAGAATTTCTCATGTATGAATAAGAATAATCAATGTACTATTTCATCGAAGATGACAAAACCATGTTTAAAAATTTTTTTTTAAAAAAAAAAGGGAAAACCGGACCTAGAAGCAACATCAACAAAAAAGATTGAGACTTTTGCGTACCCTTTGGGCTGAACTGGGGAGGTGGAGCCCGTTGACTTTGTGATGGTTGGACCTCGCCACCAAATTGGAAAGTAGGAGAGTTTGTGGAGAGAGAGGCGGCATTGTTGTGTGAGCTAGGACTAGTAGGAGGAGTTGGGGTGGAAGTAGAAGAAGAAGAAGGTGGTGATGGTGGTTGTGAAATGAAGTGAAGAGTGGAATGATGGTGGTGGTGTTGAGGGGTGAAGAAGAGGAGTTCGGAGGTTGAGTAAACGTACAAGAGAATGAAGAAAGAGGTTATGAGAGCTAAGGCTGTGGGAACGAAGAAGAAGCCGCTACTCAGTGATCCTCTTGCAGCAACACGGTTCTCAGAGAAGTAGTGCACCAAGGAAGGACTAGCAGCCATGAAGAAGAAAGAGAAAGAGAGGAACACAACAGAAACAGAAAGCGTTGAATTTTGTAAACCAAAGACAAAAACAGAAGAAAGAAGAGAAATAAGAAAAGAGAAGTCTGGACAGAATTTGCTTGTTCAACAATTTGGCTTAAATCTCCGGTATTAAATAAAGTTCTTGAAGCTTTATATTCCTTTTNTTTTTTTCTATTTTTAATGTACAATTCGAACTTGTGACTTTTGTTAAAAGAAATAGATATTGAATTACTTGAATTAATTTAAAGTAATTTGATCTCTTTTTTAAGGAAATGGGTGATCTCTATTTTAATTTATTTTTTTTAAAATTTCTTTAATATTTGTACAAAATTATGTAAAGAAATTAGTAAAAGCCGTAAATAAAAATGAAAAGGA
>QANU01042567.1:8360-50690 GCA_003254905.1 Nissolia schottii
TCATAAATAAAATACAAGCTTACTAGGATTTAGAACAAATGTGGCTTGAAGGGGCGTGGTGAGTTGTTTCCACACGTCCACCACGACTCCAATCGTAGCAATTTCGGCAGCAATTCCTTATAGGAATCCTTCTAAATCCTAGCAACCTTTCTAAACCTAACTTAACTAAAATATGGAGTGAATGGAAATGAGTGGGGGAAGTGAAATGGATAACAAAAGGATGCCTCAAAGCTGCAAGGGAGCCCTCTATTTATAGGCCCCGGAATGGCACTTTCGCTCAGCGCAAGGGTACAATCGCTCAGCGATGAAATGATTACTCGCTGAGCGAACTATACTATATCGCTGAGCGCTATCTCTGATTGGCTTGCAAGTGGCTTATCTTCTGACAGATTCGCGGCGGCTTGTCAACAGTGACGCCTGACTCTTAGCTGGCGCCATAAATGCACCGCCTGCAAGTGGCTTGGGCAAGTACAATCGCTCAGCGAGTAATGATTATTCGCTGAGCGATGTGGTGATAATCGCTGAGCGATTGTTGTGGTGGCGCTGAGCGACTTTCCTTTTTCTATACTTTGTCTTCTTGGCTTGTTCATTGTAACAATTGCATGGCTTCCTTCCCTTTCATTTCTTGTTGTTTTCCTGCAATAATTACACAAATTCAAGCCATTAACTGCCTTTTGATTCATTGTATAAAACTTGTATTGATTTGGATTTATTTTCATCGTTTTATAGTGATTAAGAGTAGATAAGTGCCAGTTATCCTTAGTCATTTTACCAAAATTTGGCACTTATCACTGTCCAAAACCGTGAAGTGAATCGGGGGTCTCTGTCAGAGATAATCGATGATGGAATCCCATGCAGCTTCACTATCTCCTTGATGTAAATCCTTACCAGCTTCTCCAAGGGATAATTCATTCGCATCGGATGAAATGCGCGGACTTGGTCAAGCGATCCACAATGACCCAAATAGCATCTACTCCCTTAGTCGTCCGGGGCAATCCTGATACGAAGTCCATTGCTATGCCTTCCCACTTCCACTCAGGTATCTCTGGAGGAGTAAGTAATCCATGCGGCTTCTGGTGTTCAGTCTTTACCTTTTGACATGTCACACACCTCTCTACCCAATCTGCCACATCTCGCTTCATTCCCGGCCACCAGAACATCTGCTTCAAATCCACAATTACCCAAATGGCATCTACTCCTGTCCGAGTACGTGGTAAACCTGAAACAAAATCCATAGCTATGGCTTCCCACGTCCATTCTGGAACCTCTGGAGGATTCAGCAACCCTGGTTGTTTCTGGTGCTCAATCTTCACTTTCTGACAAACCAAGCACTTCTGTACCCAGTCCTCAACATCTCTTTTCAACCCTGGCCACCAAAACATCTGCTTAAGATCATGGTACATCTTGGTGGTACCCGGGTGCATCGTGAACTGACTCTTGTGAGCCTCCTGCAAGATATCGTCCCTTAAGCTGCCTTCCTTAGGCACGCAAATGCGCCCGTCAAATCTCAGAATCCCATCAGTGTCTATCTTGGCTTCTCTGATCTTACCTTCTTCAACAGTCTTGCGAAACTTGTACCAAGTATCCTCCTGAAAATTTTTCTGAGCCTCCACTATTCTGTTCTTAAAATCACTACTGACCTGAAGAGGGTACAATGTCAACCGGTTAGGTTGGCGTGCAACAGTCAGATTGGGATCACGAAACTCCTCTAGTAACTTCGCTTCCTGTACCATCATATGAGCCATCTGCATTGACTTCCGGGTCAAAGCATCAGCTACTACATTGGCCTTCCCAGGGTGATAATTAAGATTGAAGTCATAGTCCTTAAGAAATTCAATCTACCTCTTCTAACGCATATTCAATTCCTTCTGGTCAAACAGGTACTTCAGACTTTTGTGATCTGAATATACCTCAAACCGAACTCCATACAGATAATGTCTCCAGATCTTTAATGCAAAAACTACCGCAGCCAACTCTAGATCATGTGTAGGATAGTTTACCTCATGCTGCTTCAGCTGTCTAGAGGCATAGGCTATCACTTGGCGTCGTTGCATCAACACACATCCCAGTCCAGCACCTGACGCATCACAGTATACCTTAAAAGGTTCCTGGGGACCAGGCAATACTAGCACTGGAGCGGTGGTTAACCTCTCCTTCAGCTCGCAGAAACTTCTTTCACATTCTGCGGACCAAACCATCTTTGCTCCTTTCCTGGTCAACTTCGTCAACGGCAATGCAATCTGTGAGAATCCCTAGATAAATCTCCGATAATACCCAGTGAATCCCAAGAAACTCCGTAATTCTGTCACTGAAGTGGGTCTCTCCCATGTCCTGACTGCTTCAACCTTACTAGGATCCACTGATACTCCCTGGTCTGAGATCACATAGCCTAGAAACTGCACCTTTCTGGCCCAAAACTCACACTTAGAAAGCTTGGCATACAACTTCTTAGCTCTACCTGGGAGCACTATCTGCAGATGTTTAGTGTGCTCCTCTTCACTCTTCGAGTACACTAGAATGTCATCGATAAAGACAATGACGCAGTCATCCAGATACTCGCGGAAGATCCTATGCATATAATCCATAAAGATCGCAGGAGCATTCGTCAATCCAAAAGACATTACTGTGAAATCGTAATGTCCATAATGGGATCGGAACGCCGTCTTAGCTATATCCTCCTCCCGTACTCTAATCTGATGATAGCCAGACCGCAAATCAATCCTTGAAAAGATCTTGGCATCCTTCAGCTGATCTAAAAGATCATCGATCCTAGGCAATGGATACTTGTTCTTAATTGTCACCTTGTTCAACTGCCTATAATCGACACACATTCTCATAGTATCATCCTTTTTCTTCATAAATAACACCGGTGCTCCCCACAGTGATGCACTTGGCCGAATGAACTGCTTCCCCAATAATTCCTCTAACTGCCTTTTCAACTCCTGCAGTTCCAACGGTGACATACGATACGGTGCAATGGAAATAGGTCCAGCGCCTGGCACCAAGTCAATGGACAACTCTACCTCCCGCTTCGGTGGAAACTCCGGAATATCATCAGGAAAAACATCTGGGTAATCCCGGACTACAGGAATATCCTTAACTTCCTGCTTTGCAACTACCACTTCCGACGATGCAAAGAAAACACAGCCTTGATCTCTTAACTGGAAGAAATAGAGAATTGGCAACTCCTCCTCTGAAACTATTGAGCTGGTAGCCGTAGAGGGAAAAGTAACCAACTTCCTGGCACAGTCGAGAACAGCCTGATTGGCATTCAACCAATCCATCCCTAGTATCACATCCAATCCTACTAGGGGAAGACAGATTAAATCAGCCACGAACTCTCCTTCCTACTTGGGAAATTGTCTGGGACTTCCTTATGAAGGAAGAAAACTGAGTTCTGAAATTCTGTGCCCATGGCAAGGCTTCAACTGGAAGACGTTCTATCAGAGTTTGCGTCGCTTTTCAGAGGCACAACTCCAAGAAAAACGTCAAAGGTTAGAATCTGCACGATCAAGGGACATCCTGCCTGTTGGTCCCTTAACTGCTGGAGACAGACTGCTGCATTGTTTCTTAAGTTACATTCTTTTGCCTCAGGTTTCAAACCATGCACAAATCAGTGATCTAGAATTACAGATTATGTATGGATTGAAAACTAAGGAAAAGATTAACTGGGCTTATCTGGTTCAGCAGCATATGCTCATGCAATGTGACCGTGCTGGGGCTCTACCATATGCGCCTGCCATTTCTCAAATATTTCAGAACTATGGTGTGCCAGTTGCAGGAGAATTTACTTTGAAGGTGGATGTCAAGTCTCAGAAGATCAATACTGACATTCTACCTAAGCTGGGGATTTACAAGGATATCGATGGGGTGTTCAGACATAAGGCAGATTCAAGAGATTCGACTCCGCCTCGTCCGCCATCTACATCTGCCTCATCTTCTGCCTCGGTTATTCTGCCACTCTCCTTCAGTTCAGATAGCCCATTCCAGATGATCCTAGAGAGATTGGATCATATGCAGACCGCCCACACTGCTCGTTTTGACCACATTGATGGTTGTACTGATTCTATTCATACCGATCTGCGTGGCGACATTAAGCGGCTAGCCAAACAAGTTGAGGAGTTCACCAAGATTCAAAATGATGTCTCTCTTGATCATCTTAATTTTCCTAGTGACACTGATCTGTAGTTTCATGACTTAGGATTTTATATTTGTTTTATGATGGTTGTATTGTTTGGATTGACTTTTTTCTTTTGGCTTTGTTATTATTGTCATAGCTTAGTATTTCCCTTGCTTTAGTTGAACAATTTGTTTGGTTTTCAATTAATGTTTATGATTATGTAAATTATTTTGCTTGCATTCAAGTGCTTTAGATTTTGTTACATATACTATATATTGTCTGTATTGTGTATCTACTGTGTTCCTTTTTCTTCTTTTTGATGATGTCAAAAAGGGGGAGAAAGGTTCTGTGTTGTCTGGTTGTGCTTGGTTTGTTTTTATAAAGGGGGAGAAATTATTCAAAAACCAAGAAAGGCCAGGAGTCAAAAACACAGGGGGAGCAATACAGTGAATTAATCTTCAATTTTCAAAGGATGTTTTGTCATCATCAAAAAGGGGGAGAATGTGAAGAAGACTCTTCCTCTGACCATTGATGGCGTGGTTTTGATGAAGACAACAACAACAACAAAAAGCAGAAAAAGGGAAGACTTGATCAAGATTAAAGAACCTCAAGGCTCAAGCTGCACATCACTAAAGGTTCAAGATTTTACCCTAGTGTCAATAGTTAGCACATGTTAAGATGTTAAGGTTAATGGCTCAAAGTTTTTCAACATAAACATGTCTAACATATTTCTAAACCCTAAAAGCATTTGGCAACATTTTTCAAAGGGTTTCAAACACTAAAACTCAGCTTCTGCATGAGTAATCGATTACCATGCTTGAGTAATCGATTACCAGCACTTTGAATTCAAAATTATTCAAATTTTGAAGTGTGTAATCGATTACCAACCAGCAGTAATCGATTACCACCTTTTGAAATTTGAAATTATGGTCGTTTACTGTGTGTAATCGATTACCACTCTGTAGTAATCGATTACATGTTTGAATGGGTGTGTTTTTTCATGAAACAATGTGTTGTTTTGCATCATATGCTTTGGCATTGGTTCATGAACAGGCACCTCTGCCTATATATTGCAGAATTTGTGCAGAACAAAGGACGCACCATCAGAACTCCATTCTTTCATTAATTCTTACAATTTTACATGTTCTGATCAAAGTTCTGATCAAAACTTTCAAAGTCCTTTTCAATCCAAAACTCAGAAAAGCATTGAGCCATAACTTTCATATCTTTGAGTGCTTTCTATTCAGGATTATCCTTCCCTGAGTTTAGGATTGTTACAAAGCCATTGTATAAAATCTTCTTCAAAAACAATTGGTTGTTGTAAACACCGTGGTTTTCGGTGTGTATTCTGATCATCACCGTAGTGTTCGGTGAAGGCATTGTGTAACCAGGAGAACGGTTGTGTTCTCTTATAGTTGTCGGTGTAAGTGCCTCGGGTGTGAGGTTGTACACAACACAAGATTACATAGTGGAAACACTCTGCCTCAGAACAGAGAACTGGACGTAGCCTTCGGTTGTGAAGGTGAACCAGGATAAATTCTCCGCTGTGATTCTTCTTATCCCTACACTTTTACATTCAGCAATTTATAATTTCCGCTGCATTTAACATTATCAATTATTTGGTTAATTGCTGGGTCTTGTTCTTAATTTGGGGATTAGGGTTCCACATTTTCAAAGAAACAAAAATCCGAGAAAAATAAGAGAAACCTAATTCACCCCCCTCTTAGGTTGCTATCTGTAGTTACATATGCATGATCACTTAGAACTCCCTGAACGGCCTAGAGGATACTCGAGTAAATGAACCGTTAGTAGACACAGGAGACCCACTGAGGACTTAGAGTTCTCACCCCCACTCGATTATGGATCCAGTTTGCAGCTATGGCTTCACCACCAGCCAAGGACGTTTGGCTCTTCACGCGCATGCGCATGCGCAACTACCGCACTGACACCCTCTTAGAGACGAGCACGTATGCGCCCGCACGCCTACCTGACGAGTAGGATCATCCTCCCAGACAGAGGCTTGGAGCCCCAGGCACTTCGCCGCTAAACCCTATTTGGGTGGACGAGTGTCCGGGGAGCAGCGGCACGGACCCGATTCTCCTCAACGGTGATGAGGAGATGCCTCCTTCAGAGCCACAGCAGACGCCTACGCCAGCCCTGACGCCAGCTACCGATCGAGGTGCGTACACTCCGCCAGTTCAAGCCCGAGGTCGCCGGACCACTGCATGGAAGAGGATACTGACCGCTCGACTGCATTGCTTCGCCCCACGTGGCTTCTCGGCGGTGACGGATCTGAGCAGCAGCGAGGAGGAGGAGCCTCTGGAGTGCCTAGGAGACTCCGAGTAGGTGGAGGCCAGCCGGACCCGTTTGCAGAGTTAGGTTGTTGTACCGTACATGAAGCGAGATGTGCCGCTCGTGTACGTAGTTGTTTTTAGTTTCCGCGTTTGTATATTATTGCTACTGTTTATGTATACTGTTATCCTTTGGATGGAACTATGTATAAACTTTATGTATTACATTAAAATGAAATGTTTTGTATCTTCGGGCCCTTATGTGTACTGTCTGCCACTAAAGCTCCACGCTACAGGTATGTATTTATGCTCTCTTATCTTTTAGCTATGCCGTTATTCGTTATACTACTCGCATGGCTCATTACTTTCCATATGCATGTATTTCCAAAAGAAGTTTCAACTGGCCCGTATTTTCAGTAACCCTAATTTTAACTGATAAACTAGGACGGTAGTAGTTCACAGCCCAGCATTCAACTACCTAGCCAGGGAAACCTATGACTTAAGCATAGGCCAACTAGCTAGGGTGTTGCAGTTGGTATCAGAGCAGTTAGGTCCAATGGAGCCTGAGGACTGAGCTGCACTATGCTTCCGGGCATGAAAACGGTGCACCCTCGACGAGTCGAGATGTGCTGGACAGTGAACATCGGTTCCTTTGAGGCTGATCACCTCAGGGTTCGCGGATGTCAGTGGACAGCCATGTTGCTTGAAAAAGATGTAGCACGACGTTGTTCACTGGTGAGGGTTTCATCAGTCTCCTCGAAAAACCCCAAGTGGGGAGAGCTGCTAAAGCCCTAGGGGCTGGAAGGGTACGATGTTAAGCTAGCTCTGGGATAGCCCGAATTGGGCCGGAGGGTGGCCAAGGTGAAGGAGGTAAGAGGAAAGTACCTAGGGATCCCCAAGGGAAGCAGGGAGCTTGGAGTAAGAGGGGAAGGGTTGAGAAACGCTTAGGAAAAGATTTTCCAGAACTCATTCGAATACTGCATTCGAATACGACACTAGAATTTCTTTCATTCGAATACTGCATTCGAATACTGAACGAAAATTTCTTTCATTCGAATACTGCATCTGAATTCATTCGAATAATGACAGCAAAATTGTCCATTTTGCAGGGCATTTTGCATTCTGTGCTTTGTTTCCATCCGAGGCCTTCCCATTTCAGTTCCTTACCTTATTTGGGACTGGGAGCCAATGAGTGTCGCGATGAATTCCGCTGAATTCTCGATTTTACCCCTCTATATGTAAAGCGTATATATTATGAATTTTTCCCCGTTCAAAGTCCGATTCCACCCAATTCTTGAATCCAAATTTGTTTTCGTGTTGCTACGGTGCATTTTAGGGTCCCAGACCTAGCCATGAGTCGTTACGGCCGTTGGGTCCGCTAATGGCCCATGGAATGCTCCTTTTGACGATGCCATGTCACCTATGTGCCCCACCGTTGTGACTTAGGTTTAATCCTTTCGCGTGGCTTCCGTTTTACCTCTAATGGGTACCAGGGGACTAACTGAGAGCTAGCTGGGAGCTGATACCCTGGAAATTACTATTTTGCCCTTAAGCCCCAATTTACCCTAAAATTTCTCCACAAACCCGAATTCTCCTCTTGTTTTGCGAATTAGGATTAAATTTCCCCGAGATCGATGCATCATGGGAGGTACCCGAGGTCCCAAAACCCTAGGTGCCGCACTTGGACCGAATTACCCTCTATAAGTTTAATTAGACTAACAAACATGTAATTAAAATACAGGAACGGCCGGATTAAGATAAGCAAATATAATATGAACTTTTCATTAATAACTAGCCGAGAATACATAGGTTAGGAGTCCGTTCGACTCATTACAAGTCAAAATCCCCAAAATACCTCTAGCCTATGATAAGCTATACAAAATTGCCCTTAAGGCCGCTATACATAAACCCAAATAACCTAACCCTAGAAAACCCTACCAACCCTACTCAGCCTCCTCCATGGCTAGTGTCGGATCCTCTTCCATAGCCGAGGGAGCATGACCGGAGGCCGAGGCACCTCCAATGGGAGCCCCCAATGGCGTCCATCCCAAGTGAGCATAGACCGCACGCATGTCCTGAGTCAATTGGAACACATTACAGTCTATCTGCCCCACCGTCTGCTCGAGCCGCTCTAGGCGGGACATATCCACGCTCAGAGCATTGAACCGGCTCATGAGCAGGTCCATCTGCAAGGAAGAGAGGCCAGGAACTGTAGCTGGCTCCGATGGGCCCAGAGCGGTGGTAGCTGGAGCTGCAGGAGAGGCGGGAGCTGAAGGAGAGGAAGGAGCTGCTCTCTTCATGGCACGGCTACTTGATGGCTCATCGTACGCGAGCTGGTTATTCTTGTAGACGATGTGTATCTTGGCCAGACAGTCAGAGTCTACCTTCCAGGTTACCTTCGACGTCCATTTCTAGTCGCCTAAAAACCAAGACACATCAACAACAAACTTTCATTAGTAAACCCTAAAGCTACGTAATTCGAAATAACATTACAAACTTAATTAAAGAAGGTATAAAGAGCTAGAAACATACCCTCCACCAGAACCTGGAAATAGTCCAGAATCTCAGAAATCTACACGGCATAAGGGAGAGCACTGCCCCGAGTGTGCGCCTATGCCATGCGGCGCATCACGAGCAAGGCCCAGTTGAGCCCGTGTCCCTTCGCCATAGCCCATAACACTAGGCAATCGTCCCGAGACAGGACAGAGTGGTTCCCGCTCCTCGGGAGAAAAGTGTGGGTCAGTAAATAGTGATAAATGCGCTGCTCCACTGGTATGCCACTGACCTGCGGCCTATTCTTCGAGCTCTTGACGCTCGAGTGTCCGATTGTGCCTAGGGCTAAATCCTCCGCGAATGGAAGCCCTGCAGACGTAACCGCCCATTCAGAAACGCCGGACGCCAGCTCATGCCCGATACCTGGAATCTCGAGCACGGCCCCGAGTCACTCCAAGGGCATTTCTATAGGTACGCCACCCGCATATTGCTGTAGAAAACCCTAACCAGCTGAGGGTATACCGACTGGCTAAAACACGCGAACTCCAGCAAGTCTGCGGAGTCTAGGTAGACCACGACATCTGGCGCGATCTCCTCGAAAAACTCACAATCAAGGATCTTCGGCTCCATGATGTCGCGTTCCTTATAATTGGCCTCAAAGTTGCGCCATTGCGCCTCCGAGGTGAACCAATGCGGATAACTGGGAACGGAGGAAGACCCCGAATTCTTAGAACGTGAGGGTCGGCTACCGAATTGGCTCATTGTGTGGGAGATTCAGTTTTGAGAGGGAAGGAAGGAAAAGGATTCGGTTTTAGGTAAGGAAGAGAGGGAGGAGCCACGGAATAAGGCTAGGGAGGAAGGGAAACCGTGGTGGAGGCAGGGAGGAGCTACAGGCAAGGAGGGAGGAGGAAATGGAGAAGTAAGAGGAGGAAAGGGACGAAAGGGAGAGGCGCGCCTAGCTCTGCTAGGGTTTGTTCGTAAGAGAGAGAGTGGAAGAGGGAAAATGAGAGGGAAAGAAGGAGGATCATTTAAAATGGCCATTGGTCGCAGTTCATTCGAATGAACCCCGACATTCATTCGAATGAATTAGTCAAAAATGCTGGTATTCAAATACTCCAATCGAATGACCCAAGAACTCTGCAAATCATTCGAGTGAATGATCATAAGGGATTCGAATGAAAAACCCCAAGGATGGATTTTAGGGTTTCTTGGAGTCCTAAAGGGCCCGGGAAAGCTAGGGTTTCTGAGGCGACATTCTGAGACCCCTGCGTGACCCAACTAGGGTTAGAAACGTAACACTGCTCGAATTTCGGGATGAAATTCCAGTAAGGGGGTGGAATGTAACATCCTATGTTTCTACGAGCTGGAAAGTTATCCGTTGATAGCCGAAAACGGCCGAAAAACATCGAGGAAGCGAGGGGAGTCGAGTTAAATCTCTGAAGCCCTGAAAAATTGGGGACATGGACTAGCTGTAGCTGTCTCATAATTTTCGGGAGACGCCGGACAAGTTTCGACTCAAACGAAAATTTCCCGGATACTGTAAAACGTCCGTAGGATTTTTCGGCTCGGTGAAAGAGTCCCTGGTTCCCGAGAAAATTGCAACCGGAAGGAAAAACATCTTTTCACTGTGCACGGTTATTTATAACCTCGTAACTTCTCAGAAGATACATTCAGTGGGCAATTGAGGGTTTCGTTCTGACGCATCTAGAGCTCGTGCCGGAGTCTCTGAAAATTAGCTGGAGCACACCATCGTGAAGAGGACAGTCTCCCCTTCAGAGTCACCGAATCGGAATCCCGATCGGAGGTGGGTAATCCTATCTATGTGGTTTAGTTTTTAACTGTATATGTGCCTACCTGTATATTTCACTATAGAACTGTTAAGTAGTATTTTGGGGGGGAATAATGTAAAAAGGGTTTTGGAAATTATTGCAAAATGAAACGCATAATGTACTACTTGGAACCATAGAAACAGTGGAAAAATGAGAACTGGAGTCGCGGGAGGCGATTTTTGTAGTCTACATTCGAATGAATTCCACCGCAGTCGAATGAAGGCGAATTTTAGGGATTTCAATCGAATGAATCCCCTCGTATTCGAATGAACGGGTGCCGAGGGATTTCAGTCGAATGAAAGCCTATTCTAATCGAATGAAAGGACTCCGAGGGATTTCATTCGAATACACAGCAAGTATTCGAATGAAACCTGGCAGAGTTGGGAGTTTAGTGTTTTCAAGGGATCCAATGACTATGGTTAAGCCATTCTTATGTATTTGAGCATGCATCATGAGGATGGGATGTCACCTACGAGTTAGGACAACCCTAGAACACTAGAGATCAATGACTTAATGTTCAAGAAAGCATAATGGAACTTAGGGAAATACGTATATAGTTATATGCTAGGAAAGCCCTCTCTTGGCAAAGTCTTACAGACAAGCCTCTCACCAGTACATAAGTGGACTGGTTGATGTGTTACCTCCGTCCTTACAAGTTTGGATTGGTTAACGAATCAGTCGTCCAAGGTCGGCTGGTTCGAAGAGGTTAATGACACGGAAGGTAAAGGATGGATAGAAGAAAAAGGAGGAAGTAAAGGTAAAAGCGCTAACCCGGCAAGCCGGTATGCGTAAGGAGATAGAGAGCTAATCCGGCAAGCCGGAACGCCTAAAGAAAAGATTCACTAACCCGGCAAGCCGGTATGTGCCAAAGCGGAGAAGTGGGACTCTAAACCGGCAAGCCGGTACGCGTAAGAGATCCCCAATGCCCCCATGCAATATGTAACTATATATATGTGATTTGATGAATGCTTGTATGTGCATTAATATTCATTTATGGTTGTTTGTGTAATATGTAACGTTAAGGGAACGACCCGAGACGAGTAACCTAATTATAACTGAATTGTAGGATTCATAAGCATGCAGACTTAGTAAGAAAGACTAGTTCCCTTATCACCTAGATAATTTTAGATAAAGCTGTTCAGGATCCTAGGCCAAGATAATAAGCAGAAGAATTTGAGTATGCATTATCACTTAGAACTCCCTGAACGGCCTGGAGGATACTCGAGTAAATGAACCGTTAGTAGACACAGGAGACCCACTGAGGACTTAGAGTTCTCACCCCCACTCGATTATGGATCCAGTTTGCAGCTACGGCTTCACCACCAACCAAAGACGTTTGGCTCTTCACGCGCACGCGTATGCGCAACTACCGCACTGACACCCTCTTAGAGACAAGCACGTACGCGCCCGCATGCCTACCTGACGAGCAGGATCATCCTCCCAGACAGAGGCTTGGAGCCCTAGGCACTTCGCCGCTGAACCCTATTTGGGTGGACGAGCGTCCGGGAAGCAACAGCAGGGACCCGATTCGCCTCAACGGCGATGAGGAGATGCCTCCTTCGGAGCCAGAGCCAACGCCCACGCCAGCCCCGACGCCAGCTACCGATCGAGGTACGTACACTCCGCCAGTTCAAGCCCGAGGTCGCTGGACCACTGCACGGAAGAGGATACTGACCGCTCGACCGCATCGCTTCGCCCCACGTGGCTTCTCGGCGGTGACGGATCTGAGCAGCAGCGAGGAGGAGCAGCCTCTGGAGCAACTAGGAGACTCCGAGTAGGTGGAGGCCAGCCGGACCCGTTTGCAGAGTTAGGTTGTTATACCGTACATGAAGTGAGATGTACCGCTTGTGTACGTAGTTGTTTTTAGTTTCCGCGTTTGTATATTATTGCTACTGTTTATGTATACTGTTATCCTCTGGATGGAACAATGTATAAACTTTATGTATTATATTAAAATGAAATGTTGTGTATCTTCGGCCCCCTATGTGTACTGTCTGCCGCTAAAGCTCCACGCTACAGGTATGTATTTATGCTCTCTTATCTTTTAGCTATGCCGTTATTCGTTATACTACTCGCACGACTCATTACTTTCCATATGCATGTATTTCCAAAAGAAGTTTCAACTGGCCCGTATTTTTAGTAACCCTAATTTTAACTGATAAACTAGGACGGTAGTAGTTTGATAAGTGCCCAAAATATCCAATTTTCATCATTCAAAATGGCACTTATTCTCACATATTTTAAAGAATTATCTAATTAAATCTCTATGTTTTGTAGGATTTAAATATGTTTTGATAAAAGGATGCAAGCATAATTTATTGAAGAATAATCCCATGAAGAAGGGAAGAAAAGGGCAGAATTGGAAAAGAGCATAAAAAGAAGATTCTGGACGAAGGCGTCGCTCAGCGAAGGACGTGCGCTGCTCAGCGCCTTGAAAAATATCGCTCAGCGGCCATGAGGTTATCACTCAGCGAACTTAAGTCGGCAAGCCACTTACACCGGCGCCATCATTGAGCCAGCTGGAGCCAGCCAACAACTGCATGCCACGTCAGCGCCGCCCTGTAAAAAGCTGCCAAGCATTTAATGAAGACGCGTACAAGTACGATCGCTCAGCGATACAACGCCGCCGCCCAGCGATTAAATGTTTATCGCTCAGCGAAGGAACCAAAACCGCTGAGCGACAGACCCCAAATTTTGCCTTTAAATAGAGGAGGCCGAGACCACTTCGATTCATTCAATTCCCACCCCTCCAAACACCATTCTTCTTCATTTATTTTGCACTTTTAAAGCTTAGATTAGTTTAGGTTAGGTTAGGAACAAAGACGAAGCTTGTGAAGGAGCCGGAGATCAAGGAAGCTTGGCGAAGCCATGGCCATGACGGCGTGAGCACGTGTCATGGTAAGTGCCCAAACCTTGCCTCCAAGATACTCTTGTAAGATGGGTTCCTAACCCTCTTTTTGTTGGGATTTTGATCATTATTGTAGTTTGCTTGTATCCATGTAACTATTACATATGAATTTATCCTTTTCTTATGATTTGCTTGAATGGTTTTAATCTTAACGCTAGTCTTGTATAATGTATTGATTCTTGATTTGGGATTTAGTTGTATGAACGATAGTTGTACTAATTAAATCATAACCAAGTTAAGATCAACATCATTATGCTTAACTAGATCCTAGGCTTGACCGTTGTGAACGAAAGTTACAATCATTAGAGTCTGACCTAAACCATTTCATCTAACCTTGTTGCCGTAACTGGAATTAAGGTTAGCCGTTTTAACATCTGGATTAATGCTGGCATACTTTGTTAAGCTTGTGTGCGACAGTGACAGTTTAACAAAGGAAACCTGTGATCTTGTCATGCGCGAAAGTGATGACAAGTTAAGAACTGGTGGCGGGCAATCAAACGATAGTTCTATGTAATAAGTAACTGGATGCATGAAACTATGATGTGATTAAAATTCCCAACAAGCTCCGGAACTACCTCTGATTTGTTTCCTATTTTATTTTCCTGTCTTTTATTTATTTAGTCTATTTAAATATAAATCAAATCACAAATCTTTCACCTCATTGTTTAATTAAATGAACTCAAGAATGGTATTTTTACAACTCCCTGTGGGATCGACCATACCCTATACTGCAATTGGATTCCTTTTGGAATCTGAAAGCCGTAAAGTAGGTATGTATATAAATATTTAATTTGAACGACAAAAGCGCATAGAAGCTTTCAACGAGCTTGGCATGGTTGTGACAAAACCTAAGCCGTGTCAAGATCCGAGAAAGTGGTTAAAAAGGCTTTCATCAAATTTGGCGCCGTTGCCGGGGAGTTGCGTCAAAAATACATTGCTTGAGTTTTGTTTAGTTAAACAATTGTGAATATTTGTAAAATATTGTATAGTCTTTATTTTCGTTATTTTATAAACTCTTGTTTAATCTTATTTGGTTAGTGTGAATTTTTCTTAGCAATTGCGAGGTAAGACTTCGAAAGAACCATTGTTGTTTGATCCAGAAATTGAAGCTACTTCTAGAAAGAACAGGAAAAAGAAGAAAACTCAACTAGCCAAACAAAGAGGAGAACAAGAGACAACATCATCATCAACTTCTTCAACCAACCAAGAAGAAACCATGGCCGAAACAACTGGAGCTGGTGGAGCTGGCACTGACACAGGAGCCAGTGATAATAGGGGATTTGTAAACTTTACCCCTAGAAATATTATTCGAATGAGCAGGACTACTGGTGCACAAAGACAACCTCAGATGCAACCTGGTTTGGTTCAATTGTTATATGCTAACCCCTTTGCAGGTTTGGATCATGAGGATCCATATGCTCATTTAACAAAATTCTATGAACTCTGTGGGACCGCGGGAATGTCCGAGGCCGACGAAGAATCCATCTTTTTAAGGATGTTTCCCCTGACCTTGATTGGAAAAGCTAAAGAGTGGTTGCTTGATCAGCCACAAAATGTCTTGTCAAACTGGGATCAACTGGAGGAAAAGTTTTGTGCAAGGTACTTTTCTCAATCTAAATTTATGGATTTGAAGACTGCTATTGCTACATTTGTGCAGGCTCCAGGAGAAAGTCTCTGTGAAGCCTGGGAACGCTATAAATCCATGTTGAGAAAGTGCCCGAACCATGGGTTCGATGCGCGTACACAAATCCACATCTTTAGGAACGGACTCCAACAACAGCACAAACTGATGCTGGACGCTGCCGCCGGTGGACAAATCATGTCCAAGACGCCGGAGGAGGCCATCTCCATTATTGATTCCATGGCCTTGACGGACCAACAAGGCCAGTACAACAGAGGTCCTAGGAGAGGAGGAGTGCTTGAGCTGGGACCCAACGATGCCATTCTTGCCCAACAAAAGCAACTCCAACAACAGGTGGACGAGTTGAAAAAAGCCATGAACGAGTTGCCAAAACAAATAAGAGAAGCTCGCGATGCAAAAAGGCAACAGGTATTTTTCTGTGAAATTTGTAATGGCGATCACCCGTCCAATGTTTGTCATTTTAGGGAAGAGGAGGTTCACTTCCTTGAAAACCAGCCACGGCTACCCTATCAAACCAATTTTCAAAGGGGGCCGAATCAAAATTTTAATCAGCCATGGAGGCAAGAAGCCGGACCATCATTCCGAGCTCCACAACCGCCGTACCAACAATATCAGAACCAACCACCCATGCATCCAAGTTCTAAAATAGAGAAAACGTTTAATCAATTTATGCAACAATCAATGATAAATCAAAAGAATAACAAAGCCTCTATTAGGAACTTGGAGACACAATTGGGACAATTGGCTACTGATATAGCGGAGCTAAGAAAGAAATGATTTACGGCCAATTCGGAGCTGAACCCTCAGGACTCTTGCCATGGGAGGAAGGTTGATGATGAGGAGGAGAGCTAGAAAGAAAA
Organism: Nissolia schottii; assembly: GCA_003254905.1. NCBI lineage: Eukaryota > Viridiplantae > Streptophyta > Magnoliopsida > Fabales > Fabaceae > Nissolia > Nissolia schottii. The sequence goes on from QANU01042567.1 coordinate 24,504, forward strand.
ATGCGTCGGGCTAACGACGTTAAACAAAGCGCTGTCTGGAAGGCAATCCAAAAAATTGTAAGTTTTTATTATTATTTAGTAGTTTATTTATTTTGTAGGTTAATTAATTTAAGGTGTTAAGAATAGTTTTATAAAATATGGTGAAAAAGAAAGGTTTTCTTAAATCATGTAATTAGGATTGAAACTCGAAAGTGCTAATCTTTTTCAATTAAGCTTAAATTGAATCACTTTGATTTCAAACTTAATCACTGATTTTCGACCTTTACACTTGTTTTAAAAAGGTACACATGCTTAAACTGGTAATAGGATTCTTATTTGTTAAAGAAATGAAAATAAATTCTTAAGAAAAGAATCTTTTCAAAAAGCACCTTAAAATGTTTATTTTGGATCTATAAATCATTGTGAGAATTCTGTCCACACAAGTGGGAACTTCTGTCCACTAAAGCGGGAAGTTCTGTCCGCAAGTTGTACGAAATTCTGTCTACAACAAGGATTCAAAATAAAACATGATCTCTCTAACGCTACTTGGAAGAAAGGAAGTTTTCTTTGATTGTTTTTGCAGGCCGAAGAACAACCAAATGAAGTTCCTAACAATATTAAAAGAGAGACACACATCTGAGGATGAAGAGCATGATTATTCAAGGAAAGATGAGCCTCTATCTCCTCAACGTCTTGAAGTAAGATGAAGTAGCTTGAGCAACTACGAACAAGCTACATCAACAAGGCTACTTCAAAACATTCACCATGAACAGGGAGCTTTTTAATTTTCTAGCACCTTAATTAATTAATTTCCTTAGATAGTTAGATTTTGTATATGCTTAAGAATTTGTTTGTTTAAAAACAAAGTAGTAGTTTATTTTACTTGGTTTGATGCATGAACATAAATACATCGTGAATTGATTGTTTCAATATCCATAATAGACTTTTGTGATTCCTAGATACCATGACATGCTCTTATGCATTTTTGCTTGTTTGCATAAACATAACCTTGAAAAATGTTTTTAAATCAAGGAAATAAACCCTAAACCGAGTAAGGGAGTGAGCCAAACACTTAAGTGAGATAGAGAGAATCACCATTGTTTTACGCAATTGAATTTGTTTGAGTCTCTAAATTTGATAATTGTATGGAAATAATAGGAGATGATCAAGACATTTTGTTCTTTAGATTTTAAAACCCACTTGGCCAAATAAAGCTGACCTGTAATTAGGAACATCCTTTGCACACCTTTTGACCCTAACATGAGAAATTTTTGTTCATAATCCCCGAACCTTAAAAGAGAAAAACAATGTTATTCCTTAATTTCAAAATTCAGAGAGCATTTCAGGGGGAGACAAGGATGGAAAAAAAAAGTGGGATATACAAAAGATGAATAAAAAGAACAAAATCAAGAAAAGAACACATTCTATCCCAAAACAAAAAAGAAGAAAAAGAAAAAGGGATAGAAGACAAAAGAAAATCAACGAGAAAAAGGGTTGAACAAGAAAAAAAGGAGATTGTTGAAAAAGAAAAGAAGGGACAACAAAGGAGTTGGTTTTCATTGCTCTCTTAATTCTCTCTTAATTAAGAAACATTTGCATATCAGAAAAACCAATGTTCTTTGTAGCCTGACCCCATTACAACCCTTAAAAGTCCTTTGTGATCCTTGCATGACCATACTATGAATTGAATGATAAGACAAGTAACAAATTTACATTGTTGTGATTCAATGGTGATATTGAGCGAAAACACTCACCCTAAATTGGTCCACTGACCATAGTGCGCATAAATGATGATTTCCTTGGTGGAAAAGACATTGGATAGAGTGATTTGCTTATGCTATCCAAGTAATTGTGCATATGTCTTGTTCAGGATATTCTATGATGTTCATGAAGTCTTAAGCTGAAACTGTTTGAAACATTTCAATTCATTGCATTAACCGATTGTTCATAAGCATCAATCTCTTGTAAAATAATTCTGCTACCTCTTGTTTGAGGACAAACAAGGTCTTAAGTCAGGGGCAGTGATAAGTGCCCAAAATATCCAATTTTCATCATTCAAAATGGCACTTATTCTCACATATTTTAAAGAATTATCTAATTAAATCTCTATGTTTTGTAGGATTTAAATATGTTTTGATAAAAGGATGCAAGCATAATTTATTGAAGAATAATCCCATGAAGAAGGGAAGAAAAGGGCAGAATTGGAAAAGAGCATAAAAAGAAGATTCTGGACGAAGGCGTCGCTCAGCGAAGGACGTGCGCTGCTCAGCGCCTTGAAAAATATCGCTCAGCGGCCATGAGGTTATCACTCAGCGAACTTAAGTCGGCAAGCCACTTACACCGGCGCCATCATTGAGCCAGCTGGAGCCAGCCAACAACTGCATGCCACGTCAGCGCCGCCCTGTAAAAAGCTGCCAAGCATTTAATGAAGACGCGTACAAGTACGATCGCTCAGCGATACAACGCCGCCGCCCAGCGATTAAGTGTTTATCGGTCAGCGAAGGAACCAAAACCGCTGAGCGACAGACCCCAAATTTTGCCTATAAATAGAGGAGGCCGAGACCACTTCGATTCATTCAATTCCCACCCCTCCAAACACCATTCTTCTTCATTTATTTTGCACTTTTAAAGCTTAGATTAGTTTAGGTTAGGTTAGGAACAAAGACGAGGCTTGTGAAGGAGCCGGAGATCAAGGAAGCTTGGCGAAGCCATGGCCATGACGGCGTGAGCACGTGTCATGGTAAGTGCCCAAACCTTGCCTCCAAGATACTCTTGTAAGATGGGTTCCTAACCCTCTTTTTGTTGGGATTTTGATTACTATTGTAGTTTGCTTGTATCCATGTAACTATTACATATGAATCTATCTTTTTCTTATGATTTGCTTGAATGATTTCATGCCTAATGCTAGTTTTGTTTAGTGTTTTGATTCTTGATTTGGGACTTATTTACATGAACGAAAGTTATGCTAATTAGGTCATAACCAAATTAAAATCAATAATGCTATGCTTAACTAGAACCTAGACTTGAACGTTGTGAACGAAAGTTACAATCATTAGAGTCTGACCTAAATCATTTCATCTAACCTTGTTGCCGTAACTGGAATAAAGGTTAGCCGTTTTAACATCTGGATTAATGCTGGCGTACCTTGTTAAGCTAGTGTGCGAAAGTGACAGTTTAACAAGGGAAACCTGTGATCTTGTCATGCGCGAAAGTGATGACAAGTTAAGAACTGATGGCGGGCAATCAAACGATAGTTCTATGTAATAAGTAACTGGATGCATGAAACTATGATGTGATTAAAATTCCCAACAACCTCTGGAACTACCTCTGATTTGTTTCCTATTTTAATTTCCTGTCGTTTATTTATTTAGTCTATTTAAATATAAATCAAATCACAAATCTTTCACTTTATTGTTTAATTAAATGAACTCAAGAATGGTATTTTACAACTCCCTGTGGGATCGACCATACCCTAGATTCCTTTCGGAATCTGAAAGCCGTAAAGTAGATATGTATATATAAATTTAATTTGAACGACAAAAGCGCATAGAAGCTTTCAACGAGCTTGGCATGGTTGTGACAAAACCAAAGCCGTGTCAAGATCCGAGAAAGTGGTTAAAAAGGCTTTCATCATAGTTCACAGCCCAGCATTCAACTACCTAGCCAGGGAAACCTATGACTTAAACATAGGCCAACTAGCTAGGGTGTTGCACCAGACATCCTTGGGCAGCGGTGACGACATGCTGGTCAACTGGAGTCATACACGAGTGGGGATAAGAACGACTACGTTCTTAGTGGAAACTCGGCGTGGCTACTATAGTTCAATTACTCAGGCATCCTCCAGACACTCAGGAGAACCTCTACGTTTTATGCAATGCTAATTCCTACCAGTTATCATCTTGTACCTACATCCTGAGCAGCTTTATCTATGTTACTAGGTGATTGGGTTTCTAATCTTGTCATTACCTGGGCTTCGTGCTTTTTAACATTTCGTTACTGCTAAAGACATAATAGTTGTCTTGGGTCGTTCCCTTGACGATACATAATGCATAAACAGTTATATGTAATGCTTAACTAGACATACATACATGCTTATCATCAGAACATCAATCATCAATTCATACATATTATTTCATAATGCATGGGGGAATCTGGGGATCTCTTACACGCTCTATGGCTGCGTCCTACTTAGTCCTTACACCTTTGTAGCCGTGGCCTCGGACTACAACCTCTTTTTGCCACTATTGCATCGACCTGGTGGCGTTCTTTACCGATATGGTAGCTAACCATGCAAGGCTCATAGGAGGTAAACATCGAATGCAATTAGTGCAACCATCCCCTCTTTCTGGAATGGCGAGGGATCAAACCTATGAGTGATCAGGCTTGGAAACGCTTTGATCGGCCCTATGAATCGATCCGTTTCTCTTTTCTCTTTTAGTGGGGCCCCTTAGTCATCATTTCATTTATACAGACCTATGCATGTTGTACATAACTGGGCTATGCCCGTTTTGCATCTTTGGGCCTATGCCCGTCTTACATATCGTGGTCAGGTCTCTTTACCTGCGTTGCTCGTAACCAATTCGTCTTGCCAAATTGGCGAGGGGCGTGTCTGTAAGACTTTACCAAGAGAATAGGGGTTTCCTAATAATATAACTACTGACTCTGGCTAAGGCCGTCCGAATCCATGGTGATCCGTCACCTCTGCTCTGCTTTTATTCCCTAGGGTTCAATTATGATCTTCGTTAACTTTTAGCGTGAACTTCTAATTGTCTAAAGTCGTCCTAACTCTTACAACGACCCTTCCTCATGATGCATGCTCAATTTACACCAAAACATACATAAATATGAAGGTTGGATTCCATAGAACCTTTAAAATCATAAGCTTTCAGTGAGCATTCGAATGCCTAAGGGTTTAGCATTCGATTGCTTCTTTCAATCGAATCCCTTGGGGATTCAATCGGCTGAACTCCCTCTTGGTCTTTCATTTGATTGAAATCCCTAAGTATTCGATTGAATTCCTCCGCGGTCTTCCATTCGATTGAAATCCTCGCGTATTCGATTGAAACCCAAAATCTTCTTTCATTCGAATCCGTGGGAATTCAATCGAATGCTACAGTAAAAAAATCGCCCCAGAGTGCAAATTCTCCAGGGTTTGCTCCGCGTTACATTTTTCGCTTCTACAGTAATCCAATCCATACAGTTATGGTTTCCAAATCTCAAAATCATCAAAATCTAGCTTCCCTAACTCATTTCCTATAGTTTTTGTAAAATATTTTTTCACTCACATACACAGAAATGCATTTACTTAATCATCAAATAAACCACATAGACAGTGGGCTTAGATTTACCCACATCGGATGGAGATTCCGGTCCGGTAGAGTTGGAGTAGAGAATTTTCCCTTCACGGTGGTGCGTTCCCACAATTTTTCTGGAGTCTGAAAGCGCTTCCGCGATGTGCTTGAACGGGACCTACGTCTTGTGAAAACGAAATGAAAGTGACCTCTGAAGGTGGCTATTTATAGCCTTTGTCCTTTTTTTCCATTTTCCTTTTTCTTTTTTTCTTTTTATTTCTTTGTATTTTCTTTCTGCTGTTTGTTATTATTATTTATTTATTTATTTATATTTAAGTTAGTTAAATATCTCCTGAGGGAGATAATTTCCCTCCAGGGCCGTCTTGGTCCGATTTGATTGCGTTTTATTCAATTTCCCACACGCCGGTTGCCCTAAAAATATTCTGAGCATACCGTCGTGATCTGTAATATCCCAATTTTTCCTTAGGGAAATAATTGTAAATATAATTATTAAATTAATTTTCTAATCACGATTAGATTTTACCAAGTGGCTTCAAATACACAAGAGGGGGGTGAATTGGGTATGTAGGTTATTTTTAAATTCTCTGGTTTGATGCTAATAAATCACTAAGTATCAATGCAAATTATCAATGAATAGAGATAAAAGTAATCTTGAGCATAAACAAATTAAAGAGTTAAGGGATAGAGAAGATGCAAACTCAATTATCCTGGTTCAACCACCCTTGTGATCTACCTCCAGTCCCCAAGCAATCCGCTCAGGATTTTTCCACTATTCTTCAAGCTTGAAACTTAGGTGCTTGATGACCTTTACAAGATGAGCACTCTACTTGAGCCTCAAAACAATTTCCCTTAGGGATACCACCCTAATCACTTGAGAGGGATACCTCACCCTCTTTACAAGAAAATGATTTGTGTTTGATTTGAAACTCTCTTGAAGAGTAGATAATACAATTTGAAGGCCTATAGATGTGTATGTATGAAACTCTCTCTTTTTCTCAAATAGATGGCTCAAAGAATTTAATTAATGAAGAAGAGAATGTTAGGTGTTATGGAATTAATGTTCAACCTCTTCTTGATGAGTTTGATGAGTATTTATTAAGCCCAAAGTGATCCTAGCCGTTGTGCATTTAATGCATCTGAAGTCAGCAACCAGAACTAGCCGTTTTGGAGCTCAGAACTCGATCCATTCGAATGGCCCATTCGAATGTCTCACCTAATATAGCCGTAGAGCATTAAATGCGCCTGAGTCATTCGAATGGATCTGAGTCAGCCATTCGAATGTATTTGCTTCACTGGGATCACCGAGGCATCAAACCCTAGACATTCGATTATGCCATTCGGATTACCTTTGTTCATAAGACATTCGAATGTCTTGTTCATTAGACATTCGAATGGATCTATACAATTCATTCGAATGTCTCTAGGGTTTTGTCCAAACTCATTCTTTTTCTTCTTTTGCTTGATTTTTTGATTTTGTTTGAACTAGTCTTTAAGGCATAAATCAAGATTCCTTTCTAAGAGCCATCTAAAGGAGCTTAAGGTGAGAGTTTAGATATACATCACCTTTAACATATTTCCTAGATCCTATAACTAGATCTTTTTGAGCTTTCTTGGACCTTTGGAAGCTTGCTTCATTTGTCTTCATCAAAACATTCTTCATGAGCATTCACAATTTCCCCCTTTTTGATGATGACAAACACTTTAAGGAAACAGAGAGATAAGTTAGTAGTTTATGCACTTGTTTCATTTCAATGATATTTCATTTTAATCTATCCATTCATTTCTTTAGAGAACCGAATATACAATTATGATTTCCCCTCAATTTATGCGTTTATTCCCCCTGACTTTGAGCATTCTTTAAAAAATTGTTTTTACTTTGTTACTTTTTAGTTTTCAAGAAAACTTGTTTCTTTAAGTTTCAAGAACCAATGACCAATAACTTCTTGTCTCGTAAGTTTCCTTTTTCTTTTCCCCCTTTTGGCATGATCAAAAAGATATAGGTTGAGGATAAGGAAAAAAAAGTAATCCATAGTGAGCAATAAGAAACATAGAGAACTCTACAGATAATATGAGAAAGAGTAATTGATATTAGTCGTCGTCAAAATGTATGTCAAATTGGATTAGCCAATTATCATAGGTTAAGCATAAGTAGGAAACCTAAGAAGCATATAAAATATTAGACATAAGTAGCAGATATACATCAGGAGTTCATAAAAAGAAAACATTAGACATAAGTAAGTAAAAGTCAGCAAGGAATGACAATCACTCCAACTCCGGCTCGGTGCGCTCATCATCATCATCGTCATCACCAGCATGAGCCACTTGATCAATGGCCATAAGAGAGGAAGGTGGGTCCGCAGAGGGCATGGCTGAAGATGGAGGGACAGGGTCGGCTGACTGATAGCGCGGGATGTGCAGATGATCACAAATAGCGCCGACGTCCATATCCAGACGATGGAGAGTGGTCCGATAGTAGGCCGAGTCCTGAGCCATGGTGACATTAAGGGCGTCGAACCGGCTCATGATGAGCTCCATGTGATGCTGAAATGGATCGGGGGATGGACCAGCAGATGAGGAGGGACCCGGAGTCGAGGCAGGAGGAGTTGAAGAAGAGGCTGCTTGTCGGTGGGCGCGGAGAGTCTCGGGGACGTCATACTCAAAGCGGTTGGTGGTTTTCTTGAGAAAGATGTGCATCCGTGCAAGGCATGCAAGATCGACTTTCCAATTGGCTTTCACCGGCCACTGTGTCTCATCAGCCAGAGGCACCCCGAAGTGGCGGAGAATGGCCGTCACGTGCATAGCGTAGGGCAAAGCACTGCCCTTTGCCCGAGCTTGATGCATGTGATGCATCACATAGAGGCTCCAATTTATCTCCTTGCTCTCAGCCAGAGCCCACAAAACCAAACCATCATCTCTTGACAGCACAGAATGATTTCCATTTCGAGGAACGATGGTGTGAGTGATGAGGTAATGGAGGATCCTCTGGTCAATGGGCAGTCCGCCAACCTGAGGACGGTTTTTGTGGTTCCGGACTCCGGAGTGACTAATTGCTTGGAGGGCAAGTAACTCACTAAATGGTTCACCCTCCGAGTTGACAGCCCAATCAGAAATCCCACCCAGCAAACTATGACCTCCATGTGGCAATTTCAAAACAGTCCCAGCCAGATCAAGGGGCATTACAATGCTAATCTTATTGTCTTCCGAATAGAGAACATTATCAATTAACTTAAGATTTGAGTAAACCACCCTAACCAGTTGAGGATAAACAACAGAGTCATGGCAGACAAATTCCAGTAGGCTAGCAGAGTCAAGGATAGAGGTAATATTGCAGGGAGTACCAGCAAACGTGGCGAGATCGAGGAACTTGGGCTCCATGAGCTCGCGGTCCTCGAAACGGCTTTGGAATAGGCGCCATTGCTCTTCGGTGGAGAACCACGGGGGCATATCGGCTGGAGGCGAGACGTGAGTTTGTTTGAGGCGAGTGCGCCTGGGAGTGGAGGAGGAAGGAGGAAGAGCAGTTCTTCGGCTCATGGTGGGGGCAGGATGAGGACACAGAAAGAGAGTTAGGGCTGTGGTGGAGGACGAACGGAGAGAGGAGGATGAGGGATGAGGGAGCAGTGGAGAAGGATGAGGGATGAGGTAGGGATAATGGTGAGGAGGGTTAGGGTTTGAGTTTGGGAAGAGAAGGATGGAGAGGGTGACGACGCGGGTTGCAGAAAAAAAATGAGAATGAGAAAGAGGGAGATTGAGCGAGAGATGGATTAGTGGGAGGAGAAGGAGACGAGGGATGAGTGCAGGACGAGGGGAGATAAGGGAGAAGAGATGGAGATGAGGTAGAGAGGGAGAGGTTGAAGGTAAGTGAGGAAGAGGGAGGAGGAGGAGGAGGCTTCGAGGAGGAGGAGGAGGCTAGGGTTAAGAGAAGAGAAGGGGTAAGAATGAGAGGGAGGGAAGAGAAAAAAGGCTGTGGGTGTTTAAAAAAAAAACTACAGGTCGCGATACATTCGAATGAATGGGGACAATTTATCCGAATGACTCTGGATGTGAAATGACCAGAGACTTCAACCATGTCACATTCGAGTGAAACAGGATAATTCCATCGAATGACAGAAGCTTAGGTAATAACCCGAGGCTTCAGAGAATTGACATTCGAGTGAATTAGGGCAATTCAGTCGAATGGCAAAAGATTGATGATAACCCGAGGCTTCAGGGATTTGACATTCGATTGAATTAGGGCAATTCATTCGAATAACTTTGGTGAATTTAGGACCTGAGTTTGAAACAGAATGGAATTCGAATGAAAGGGGCTCAATTACTCGGATGATTTGCACATAAATTACATCTGAGCCACAGGGCTCTGTCATTCGATTGAAAAGGGGTGATATATTCGAATGACTTTGAGTGCTGAGAAGAATTTTATTTGTCCACCATATGAAGTGCTTTGATCAAGTGGTCTTGATGATGAGAGGAGATGAATGAGGAGATAAGAGGACCTGCAAAACAAATTTGGGGGACTCTCCGATGCTCAAGTTAGTAAAGTATCCACAAGAAGATAGTTAAGAATTGCAAAGTGTGTAAGATTTAAATATCATAGGCATCAATTATACCGAGTTCATTTCTAATTCGACAAAAATTTTCTTTAGGCAAAGGTTTGGTGAAGATGTCAGCTAGTTGATTTGTTGTTTCAACAAATTCAAGTGAGATATCTCCTTTTTGAACATGATCTCAGATAAAGTGATGTCGTATTTCAATATGCTTAGTTCTTGAGTGCTGAATTGGATTCTTTGATAGGTTTATGGCACTAGTATTGTCACACCTAATAGGAATACGATCAAGTTCAAAGCCGTAGTCCATGAGTTGTTGTCTCATCCAAACGATTTGAGCGCAACAACTTCCGGCTGCTACATATTCTGCTTCGGCGGTGGACAAGGCCACACTTACTTGTTTCTTACTATGCCATGAGACTAGTGAGCAGCCAAGTAAGTGGCACGTTCCACTTGTGCTTTTCCTATCAATTTTACATCCGGCAAAGTCCGAATCCGAATATCCCACTAAGTGGCATGTGGCACCTTTTGGGTACCATAAACCAACATTAATAGTGCCTACTAGGTATTTCATTAGTCTTTTTACAGCACTTAAGTGGGATTCCTTAGAACAAGCTTGATATCTAGCACACATGCATACACTAAACATTATATCAAGTCTACTAGAGGTGAGATATAGTAGAGATCCAATCATACCTCTATATTTTGTGATCTCTATAGGTTTACCTTCTTCGTCCTTGTCAAGGGTGCATGAGGTGCCCATGGGGGTTGCCATCTCCTTTGCTTTGTCCATTTCAAACTTCTTGAGCAATTCCTTGCAATACTTTGATTGACTTATGAAGGTTCCGTCCTTTAGTTGTTTGATTTGCAGCCCAAGGAAGAAATTGAGCTCTCCCATCATAGACATTTCAAATTCATGTTGCATTAATTTGGAAAATTCCTTGCACAAACATTCATTAGTGGCGCCAAAAATAATGTCATCAACATAAATTTGTACCAGCAAGATATCCTTTTTGTCATGTTTAATGAAAAGAGTTGTGTCCACTTTCCCCCTATTGAATCCCTTGTCTAAGAGAAATTTGCTCAACCTCTCATACCAAGCCCTAGGGGCTTGCTTAAGGCCATAAAGGGCCTTTCTCAATTTAAATACATGATTGGGAAACTCATGACTTTCAAAGCCAGGTGGTTGATCAACATATACTTCCTCTTGAATATAGCCATTTAAAAAGGCACTTTTAACATCCATTTGATATAATTTAAAATCCATGATGCAAGAATAAGCAAGCAGCATTCTAATGGCTTCTAGCCTAGCAACGGGAGCATAAGTCTCTTCATAATCAATTCCCTCTTCTTGATTATATCCTTTTGCTACTAATCTAGCCTTGTTTCTAGTGATTACTCCATTTTCATCAATTTTTTTCTAAATACCCACTTAGTTCCTATAATTGAGTGATCTTGAGGCCTAGGAACTAGCTCCCATACTTGATTTCTTTCAAATTGATTCAGTTCTTCTTCCATAGCTAAAATCCAATGTTCATCATTGAATGCATCTTTGTTGTTTTTGGGTTCAATTTGTGAAACAAAAGCCATATGATTACATGCATCTCTTAGAGAGTGTCTAGTGGTTACCCCTTTGGTGATATCACCTATGATGTTGTCGGGAGGATGATTCATTAATGTTCTCCATTCCTTTGGTAAGCTCTCATCCCTTGATTCAATCATGGTTGGAAGCTCTTGTTCCTCTTCTCCCGATTGTGGAGACTCGGTTTTGTCCTTTATACTCATGCCTTCCAATGTTCCTGTGATATCAACAATGGCATCCTCTCTTGGCCTTTCGGCGTTAGACTCATCAAATGCAACATGTACGGATTCCTCAACTGTCATAGTTCTTTTATTGTATATTCTAAAGGCTTTGCTATTTAATGCATGGCCAAGAAATATTCCCTCATCAGACTTAGCATCAAATTTGCCCAAGTTGTCCTTTCCATTATTTAAAACATAGCACTTGCATCCAAAGATGTGAAAGTGAGAGATATTAGGTTTTCTTCCTTTGTAAAGCTCATATGGAGTTTTCTTCAAAATTGGTCTTATTAAAACACGATTGAGCACATAGCAAGCGGTGTTAACCGCATCTGCCCAAAAATATTTGGGGAGATTGCTATCATTGATCATGGTTCTTGCAATTTCTTCTAGAGATCGGTTTTTCCTTTCGACCACCCCGTTTTGTTGGGGAGTTTTAGGAGCAGAAAAATTATGATCAATTCCATGTTCATGACAAAAATCTTCAAATTGCTCATTTTGAAATTCTCCTCCATGATCACTCCTAATGGATGCTATGCTAACATTTCTCTCATTTTGGATAACTTTGGCAAGCCTTTTAAATGCCTTGAATGCCTCACTTTTGTGAGTCAAGAATAATGTCCATGTATATCTAGAGTAGTCATCCACAATCACAAGCGCATATTGGTTTCCACCCAAGCTCATTGGTTTGCATGGCCCAAAAAGGTCCATGTGCAAGAGTTGTAAAGGTCTATTTGTTGAAATTACATTTTTGGCTTTGAAAGAGACCTTTACTTGTTTTCCTTTTTGACATGAGCTACAAAGCTTGTCTTTTTCAAATTTGAGTTTGGGTAGACCAATTACTAGATCCTTTGAGACAAGTTTGCTCAAATGATCCATGTGAATGTGAGCTATTCTCCTATGCCATAGCCATGACTCTTCCTCCTTACTAATGAGACATTGTACATCATTTGAGGAAATATCATCTAGACTAATCATATAAATGTTGTTGACTCTATGGCCAATAAATTTAATTTTCTTATCATTTATGTCTTCAATTATGCACCTTTCGGAATCAAAGATAACTTTGTTTCCTTTGTCACATAATTGACTAATGCTAAGAAGATTATGTTTAAGGCCCTCAACAAGCAACACATTTTCAATAGAGGTAGAGGGAGTTTTACCAACTTTTCCAATTCCAAGTATCTTGCCTCTATTGTTGTCTCCATAAGTGACGAATCCATTCTTCTTAGGAGAGATTGTTGAGAATTTTGATGCATCCCCGGTCATGTGCTTTGAGCAGCCACTATCAAGATACCAATTTAAGTTTTTGGCCTTGAAGCACACCTACAAGAGAAATTTAGATTTTTGATTTAGGTACCCATTTTGTTTTGGGTCCTTGAACGTTAGATTTGGGAATGGTTCCCTTTGGAACCCAAACCGTTTTTCTACAACCACTTTTCCTAGTCACACAAGTAGAGGCACTATGACCAAGTTTACCACAATGAAAACATTTGCCTTTAGGATTACTAGTAGTACCATGGTGGTTATGGGGTTTCTTGGTGGTTTTTGGTGCTGCATTAGGTATATATCCTATTCCGGCCTTGTCAAGAGAACATCTTTGACTACCTAGCATCATTTTCAGCATAGCACTTCCATTTGTGAACTTGGTTAGATCCCTTTTGAGAGATTCAATTTCTTTTTCCAATTTTTTACAACATAGACAAGTGGGAGTATCAATTTCATGCAATGTACAAGATGAACTAGATGAGATAGCCTCCAATAAACCAATAGTTTCATTTTCAAGCTTAAGCTCATTTATTTCATGGTTGAGTTTAGCAATCTCTTCTTCTAATCTAGCAATGACTTTGTTTGTTCTAAGTGATTCATTTTCCCTCTTGAGATGGTCAATTTCATGACATAACTTTGAAACATGTTTTTCAAGTTGTGATGTGTTCTTGCTAAATTTGAGATCTTCATTCTCTATTCTTAGATTATTCATTTCATGACACAAATTCTTATTTTGGTTTTCTAGCATGGCAATAGATTTGTTTGCAATGGATAACTCTTTGGAGATTCTCATAGATTCTTCATGCAATTCTACAAAGGCATTTTGTAGTTCATCATAAGAGGGGTTAACATCATGTACCTCTTCTTCATTTTGATGATCTTTGGCCATGAGACAAAGGTTGGCAACTTCATCATCGGTCTCATCGGAATCATCATTGTCTTCCCAAGCTATGTAGGCTTTCTTGCCCTTTTTCTTCTCCATAGGTCTTCTTTCATATCTTTCCACCTTCTTTTGGTAGATCGGACAATCAACCTTTATATGTCCCGGTTTTCCACACTCATAGCACTTTGGAAGCGATGATTCTTCTTTGTTGTTGTTTCTTTTTGGTGGGAATGGAGGTTTTGATTGGCCTTGAGTATTGCTTCTCTTCTTGAGAAATTTCCCAAATCTCTTCACAAGAAGACTCATGTTTTCATCATTGAGCTCAATTCCACAAAAGCTGTTTTCATCTTCCTCTTCTTCTTCAATGCCTTTGGATTTTGAGGGAGAGGCCGCCATGAGAGCAATCTTTTTCTCCTTTTTCTCTAACTCTTCATCCGCATCCAATCTTGCTAGTTGCATTTCATGCTCAAGTAGCTTTCCAAAGAGAGTGGTGAGAGGCATCTTTGACAAATCTTTTGCTTCCCTAATTGCCGTCACTTTTGGGGTCCACTTCCTGTTCAAACATCTTAGAACTTTTTCTACAAGTTCAAAGTTAGAGAAATTCTTTCCAATGGAAGCAAGCTCATTTACTAAATGTGTAAATCTCATTTGTAAACTCTTAATATCTTCATCGGTTTTCATTCTAAACATTTCAAATTCAAACATAAGGGTGTTAATTCTATTATTCTTTACTTCTTCGGTTCCCTCATGAGTAATTTCTAAGGTGTCCCACATTTCTTTAGCCGATGCACAATTTGATACCCTACAATATTCTGAGTGTCCTAAGGATGACATTATAATATTTTTAGCCTTCTTATCAAGGTTGATTTTCTTTTTGTCTTCATCCGTCCAATTTTGTTTGGATTTAGGTCTACCACTCAAGATATCTAGAGGAACATAAGGGCCAAATTCTATAGCATCCCAAACATCTAGATCAATTGCTTCAATAAAAATTCTCATCCTAGATTTCCAATATCCATAACACTCACCATTAAAGAAAGGGGGTTTGTTAATAGGACTACTATCGGTAATAAATGTAGATGAAGCCATTTCTCTTGAAGCTATTAAGCCTTGAACAAGAGCCTAAGCTCTGATACCACTTGTTACCAAGTGGCTTCAAATACACAAGAGGGGGGGTGAATTGGGTATGTAGGTTATTTTTAAATTCTTTGGTTTGATGCTAATAAATCACCAAGTATCAATGCAAATTATCAATGAATAGAGATAAAAGTAATCTTGAGCATAAACAAATTAAAGAGTTAAGGGATAGAGAAGATGCAAACTCAATTATCCTGGTTCAACCACCCTTGTGATCTACCTCCAGTCCCCAAGCAATCCGCTCAAGATTTTTCCACTATTCTTCAAGCTTGAAACTTAGGTGCTTGATGACCTTTACAAGATGAGCACTCTACTTGAGCCTCAAAACAATTTCCCTTAGGGATACCACCCTAATCACTTGAGAGGGATACCTCACCCTCTTTACAAGAAAATGATTTGTGTTTGATTTGAAACTCTCTTGAAGAGTAGATAATACAATTTGAAGGCCTATAGATGTGTATGTATGAAACTCTCTCTTTTTCTCAAATAGATGGCTCAAAGAATTTAATTAATGAAGAAGAGAATGTTAGGTGTTATGGAATTAATGTTCAACCTCTTCTTGATGAGTTTGATGAGTATTTATTAAGCCCAAAGTGATCCTAGCCGTTGTGCATTTAATGCATCTGAAGTCAGCAACCAGAACTAGCCGTTTTTGAGCTCAGAACTCGATCCATTCGAATGGCCCATTCGAATGTCTCACCTAATATAGCCGTTGAGCATTAAATGCGCCTGAGTCATTCGAATGGATCTGAGTCAGCCATTCGAATGTATTTGCTTCACTGGGATCACCGAGGCATCAAACCCTAGACATTCGATTATGCCATTCGGATTACCTTTGTTCATAAGACATTCGAATGTCTTGTTCATTAGACATTCGAATGGATCTATACAATTCATTCGAATGTCTCTAGGGTTTTGTCCAAACTCATTCTTTTTCTTCTTTTGCTTGATTTTTTGATTTTGTTTGAACTAGTCTTTAAGGCATAAATCAAGATTCCTTTCTAAGAGCCATCTAAAGGAGCTTAAGGTGAGAGTTTAGATATACATCACCTTTAACATATTTCCTAGATCCTATAACTAGATCTTTTTGAGCTTTCTTGGACCTTTGGAAGCTTGCTTTATTTGTCTTCATCAAAACATTCTTCATGAGCATTCACATTAGAGAATTAAGATGGGAAATTATTAAGTAGAATATCCCCAGGAAATAAAACGTGTCGCGATAGGAAATTCGGCAAACAGTCGGACAGTCGTTGTTCGCCGATGAAATTTTCTGACGCGCAAAGGGTGTCCGTGAAAATAATCCCCCGGAGAAAAATTCAGAAACACCTTTAAATGTTAATACCCTTAGGTAGGGGGAAATTAGAGGATCGCGACGGTATAATTGGAATATTTTTGGGACGACCGTGCGCGACGCACCGAGACTGCGAGCGATAAAACACGAGCGAACTGGAACCGGGAGAAAATGAAAATTTCAGCAGCTGAACCGAGTGAGAGAGGGCTGCACGGCTGATTGGGATTTTGTCCAATCCTTTAAGTCATGCTTCCAAAATCCCATCACCATACCTTTCTTACACATGCCCATACCCACCCATACCTAAGCCCATGCCTTACACTATTCACCACCTTCTCTTTATTCCAAAAATCAATTAATTTCCCTCACAATCTACCCTCCAAAACCGAGCTCTTCTCTCCCATTTTGCAAGAGAATTTCATCTTCTACATTCTCCCAAAAATACACACCAAACTAAGCTTCAAAGCCCACCACCAAACCACCAAGAGATCAAGCACTTCTTCCATCTTCTTCCACCTTCTACAACCGAATCACAGCCCTCAAGTCTCCTCACCTTGGTTTCATTCTCTTCCACCCAAAATCTAGAGGGAAAACCTCATCACCCCCCCCACCTTGCTTAAGGATCTTTATCTTGGAGAAAGGAGGAGCTCAAGCTTTGGAAACAACAAGGCCTTTGGGACTTCACTCCAAGCTTCCTTCACCACTACCAGGTTTTCTACAAGTGGGTAAACTTGGCTTGGTCACCCCTTGGTGGCTTATGTTTGCTTGTATGTGTTTATATGCTTTTATGCCTTATGATAAATTATGATAGAAATGCTATGCTAGGACTTAGGAGATGACTCTGAAGGGTCCTGTGACCTGGACTAGATAGGATTTGTATGTGTGAAAAACTCAAGAGAAGTTCATGAGAAAAGAGGAAGAAGAAAGCAAGAAAAATGAAGAAAAGAGAGTCTGGTTCATCAGGTGTAGCGGGGTAGGTCCGCGGAGAGGAACTGAGGGGAGTCTAGAAGATTGCTGAGCGGGCACCAGGAATGGTGTTGGTTGGGGTCCGCGGAAGATCCCGGGGGAGTGAATGTGAGGGAATGAGAGAAAATAAGTAACGGGATAAGTGCTGAGTGTTCCACGGAGAGTGACTGAGAGGTGTCTAGATAAGTTGATGAGTGGGTACCTGGGATGGTATTGAGAGGTTCCGCGGATAGAGACTGAGAGAAGTCTAGAGAGTTGATGAGCGGGTACCTGAGATGGTGCTGCATGGGTTCCGCGGAGGATTCCTGGAGTGCCGAGAGAGTTACGTAGAGTGTTGAGGGAGCACCAGGAATGGTGTTGAACAAGTTCTGCAGAGGATCCCTGGAGTGCCGAGAGAGTTACGTAGAGTATTGAGGGAGAACCAGGAATGGTGTTGAATGGGTTCCGCGTAGGATCCCTGGAGTGCTGAGAGAGTTAAGTGGAGAGTGCTGAGTGAACACCAGGAATGGTGTTGAATGGGTTCCGCGGAGGATCCCATGAGTGATGAGAAGGTTACGTGAAGAATGTCGAGTGGGCACTGGGAAGGTTCTGAACGGGTTCCGCGGAGGAACCCTGGAGTGATGAGAGGGTTACGTGAAGAATGTCGAGTGGGCACTGGGATGGTGCTGAACGGGTTCCGCGGAGGAACCCTGGAGCGATGAGAGGGTTACGTGAAGAGTGCTGAGTGAGCACCCGTAGTAGTATCGAGTAGGGTTCCGCGGAGGATCCCTGGAGCGCAAGTGCTGGGTGGGTTCCGCAGAGGGATCCCGAAGCTAATGAGTGATTACACGTATGGGTATGATAAATGAATGAGCTATGTTTATAATGATGTATGATGATGTGTGATGATGTATGAAGAATATGTTATGAGGTAAGTTTATGATAAGTGCATGATGCATTTGTATGATGATGTATGTGGAACATTGCATGTAGAATATGTATGCTAGGACTGATTATGCTATCATGCATCATGAGAACTAGAGGATAATCACATAAAGTTTAAAGAGCATAATTGAACCTTAGGGAATAAGTATGTAGCTATATGGTAGGAAGCATTTCTCTTGGCGGACACGCCCCTCACCAGTTTCCCCCAAGGGGTGGATTGGTTAATGATGATGAATGAAAAGAAAGAAAGAAAGAAAGAAAAGAAAAGAAGAATGAGAAAGGGTGACATCACACCTAAAGTTATGAGATGATAATGTATGAGTCCAACGCTTGGTTGCGTCGCAAGGGCCAGCCCCCGCCTCCTACCTAGTGGAGGTTAGCCCACTTGATTGGCGGCGATGGACACTAGACCCCATCGGTGGTTAGCAACCACTCTGGTGTGAGCGCAGCTGGGTCGTCGTCAAGTTGGGAATAGAAGTGGATGTAGTCGTTTGGCCACGACTACATGAGCGAAGGACTAGAGAAAGAGCGCTAACCCGGGCAAGCCGGTATGCGTAAGAAAAGGAAAGAAGGACGCTAACCCGGGCAAGCCGGTATGCGTAAGAGAACCCCATGCATAGAGTATGAAATGAATGTGTGTGAAAGATGTAATGAACAAGTATGTGATGCATAAGTATATGATAAAGTATGTAAGTATGTGTATGAAGTAAGTACCGTCAAGAGAACGCTCGAGACGGCTATGTATATACGCGAGAAAAGTTAACAAGCACGAGAACTTAGATAAGCAAGACTAGTTCCCCAGTCACCTAGTAAAGTAGATAAAGTCGTTCAGGACCTTAGGCCAGATAATAATCAGTAGGATGTTAGTATGCATGTTCACTTAGAAACACCTGAGCGGCCGGGTTGATAAGCGAGAAAAAGAGATCCCTTATGCCAAGGTTAACCACTGAGGACGACTGTTCTCACCCCCACTCGCTTATGCTTCCCAGGAGCAGGCGAAGAGTATGAGGGCTACGAGGAGCCCTATGAGGAGCCACACGTGCAGCAGTAGAGGACCGAGGACGAGCCAGTCTAGCTGGCAGCAGATAGACATTTTGCTACATTTTGCTATATTTGATATGTATCTTGATGTATTTAGCTTATATATGTAAACTATTATTACACTCTGTGGGTTGTAACTTGTGATGGACCAGATACTGTTTATGTAATTATTTATGTCATCGATGATTACTACGTTAAGCTTCAGCTCTATTGTTTGTATTATATGATTTGATTCACGCGTGGCTCATATTTTTGCAAATAAAGTAACAAATAGAAAAGTTTTAAAATGGTCCATATTTTCCTTACTTTGGTATTTTCGAAAGATAATAAGGGACTATAAGTAATCCCACCAAATGATTAACAACCTAGTGAGTGTAACACCCTAGCTAGCTGCTTACGTGTACATCGCAAACAATGCTCACTAGGTTGTTATCTGCTTTGGTTGGGGTTACTTTTAGCCCCTACTTTAGCTTTGAAAATATTTCTTACTTAGGAAATATGGACCATTTTGAAACTTTTTCTTCCTATACATATGATATAAAATATGAGCCGTGCGCGTCAGACAGAATTTATACTGCAAGCATTAAAACCGTATAATAGCTGCTTTAATATAACAATGTCAAACAAGAAGCAGGCAAGTGGTCCATAGCATATAATCACAAACATTTACATAGATAATATCTTAGTTAATACATACACATAATTTTTCATAGCAGTACAATACATGGATCGTATCCTCCTTAGTCTAGTTCTTGCTATCCTATTCCTTGATTCCTCGCCTTCGAGGTCGCCGCCGTGTACATCAAGCTGAGGTCTTGTCTTACTTACCTAGAACCATAAAGGAGCGGGTGTGAGAACTCTGCATTCTCAGTGGGAAACCTCTGTCATCGTTGCTCATTTTACTCTCAATTATGATTCCGCCGCTCAGGGGTCTCTAAGTGTCACAGCTATACTACATCCCTACTATTTATTAATATTCATCTTAAGCCTGAGCAGCTACCTATGATTACTAGGTGACTGAGGGAACCTATCTTTCCTTATCTAGGTTATCTGTTCTCTATTCTGGTTCCTGAATCGTATATACAGTTAAATCTCATATCATTATATGCCATTAAAGCACATATCGCCATATACAGTTAAATCACATATCATCATCTTCACGTATCATATAAACATATCATCAGTACATATGCATATCATCATGTCCATGTATCGTATCATATCATGTTCATGTTTCATCTATGTATCATAAGCCTGTAGGGCATGTAGAATGCCTGAGGAAATTCAGTTGCCGTATCATGATGTCGTATCAATATCTTAACATGATGTCGTATCCATATCATATCATGATGTCATATTCATGTCTCAATATGCATGTTGTCATATCCTTTAATTTACATGTCTGTCATATCATGATGTCATATTCGTGTCTTGATATGCATGATGTCGTATCCTTTAAGTTACATGTCTGTCATATCATGATGTCATATCCAAGTCTTAATATACATGATGTCGTATCCTTTAAGTTACATGTCTATCATATCATGATGTCATATCCAAGTCTTAATATGCGTGATGTCGTATCCTTTAAGTTACATATCTGTCATATCATGATGTCATATCCATGTCTTAATATGCATGATGTCGTATCCTTAAATTTACGTGTATTGTCATGTCATGTTGTCGTATTTGTGTCTTAAAATGCATTATAAAGCATGTGTAGCATAGGCAAATCATCACGTATCATGTTCTTAACATAACTATCATTAAATATCTCATAAAGCATTCACGTGTTATAATCATATAATAATATATCATTCATCCATGATCGTTCTCATAAGCATAGGGAACATACTTTTACATGCTAAAACCTAACATAGCATATCCAAGCATTTATTCCATAAACCACAAAGCATGAATAGACTCACATAGTTATGTAACACATAACACATAGAACATGCATAGCTCAATCTTTCGTGCTCAAGCATTTCCTAAGCATAAACAAACATACCCAGCAGTTATTCTAAAAATCACAAAGCATACATCTGTTTTCTGTCAGAAATTAGTGATCAGAAACCGGAGAGGTCCAAGACCTTACCCCAAGGTTTTTGATAATCCTAAGATCATTTTTCATGCTTAGAAATTCAGATTTTGAACCCAAATTCACGAAATGGCTGTGTTGCCCTTTTCCTCAAAATTACTGTTTTGCCCCGTAAAAGCCCTGTTTTCTTTGGAATTTTAGTTCTAAAAAACCCGATGGACTCAAGACTTGCCCTTAGGGTTTTTGATAGTTCTAAACCCACATTTTCTGAAAATCAACCCAGTTTTTCAGTCCCAAACCACGGAATTCCGATTTTGCCCTTTTTCATAAAAATCCCGTTTTCTGCCTGTTTGCTGAGAAATTCATCGAGGACTCCAAAAATCATAAAACTTGACATCCCCACTCAAAATTTCGTGTACAATCCAAAAATAACATTAGTTTTTCATGATAAAAATCTCAGCATACAGTTCCCTTTAAAATCATGTCATATACCTATTTCTGTCTTAGGCGTTCCTAAATTCTGACAGAATCACAGACAGCACCAACAGATCCAGACAATCATCAACAACATACATATACATCAAAGTCACATAAAAGAATCCTAACCACTTATATATCTTGTAACATCCCAAATTTTCTCCTTACGAGAATTTCGCAAAAATCCCAACTTTTGGCTAAATTAAAATCACATTAGATGCGATTATTTGGACTGGAAAAATTATTTAGAACATTAATTGCTTTCAAATGCCAATCAAGTAATTGTTTCTTGATCTCGCGGAGTGCCACGAGGCCCGTGCCAAATTTTGACAAAAATCAGAATTTCGGTAGACACTTAAGGTATCTGTGAAAATTTCCTCCGAGTAATAAATTCACGAATAACTTAACCGGACATACCTCTATGATCCGGGAAATTAGTAGATCGCGGATATGTGCTCGGAATATTTTTAGAATATCCGAACACAACAGAAAAAATGACAAAACGCGATCAAACATGATCGCGAAATAAATTGATCTGGTTTAGAAATTTATTCCCACGTTAGTAACAGGGAAGTATAGGAAAAAATAAATAAATAAAGAAAAGGACATACGAGGAAATAATTAAAAAGGTGAAGGACAAAAAGGGAAAACAAAACTTAGGATATAAAGGGAAATAAAAATTAAAGGAAGGGCAAAAGGGTAAATAAACTTAAAAGGATAATTTTGAAAAAAAAAAAGGAAAAGAAATGAAAAAGAAGTGAAAAAGCAACAGCTTCTCAAAGAAGCTAAAGGCTCCTGGAGCCTATTTAAGAACTCACGGCCTCAGTGCCATTCCTTCATAAATTTTCATCCGCTATATTGTTACTCTGTCCATTTGTGCGCGCGACGATCACTCCATCGGACTCAGGAAAAATAGCAGGATTATCTTAAAGCTCTCGGGAGTCGTTTCTAACAACTTCCAAGAGCGCCTGGAAAGTGGGTAATCCTAAGCCCACTGTCTATGTGGATTTCTCTGTGATTTTATTTGTGTATTTTTATGTATTGGATTTAGCAAACATTATGCGAAAAATATGGAGAGTGAGTCGTGAAGGTAGTTTTGAGTAGTTTTGATGTTAGAAAAATTTAACTGTACTGATTGGAACCAGAAAAACACTGTTTTGGAAAGTTACAGCGAAGCCTCGGAAAACTTTTACGAAACTGGCGATTTTTTTCCGTTCAATCGAATGAAAGAAATGAAATGAGCTTTCAGTCGAATGAAAGAATTCGCAGGGTTTCATTCGAATGCACCTCTAGGCATTCGAATGAATCTGAAGCACTTGAGATTTTAACTTTCTGCATGTTCCAACCAGTATAGAAACTTAGATCATTGCATAGGATTATAGTTGTTGATGTATGATGTGATTAGATATAACTATTGATGAACGATGTGATTATGTGTGGGTAAATCATGCATCATGAGGGTAGATCACTAGAAGTTATTGTCTGATGAATGAGTAATGAATAAAGTTGAGAATGAAATGTAGGAACAAGAGCATGATGAGAAAAGATAAATGTGCATACGAGAGAAAAGAATGATGAGACGCATGACATGTGACAGAAAAATGAATGGATTATGATGCGATTAATATGTGTATGATATGGTCCGCTTCCGGCTTAGCCAAGAGGGCGGCCCCTCGCCACCCGGGAAGGGGGTGGAGTCATGTTTGCCTGGGAAATAGACAGAGAAGGCAGGTCGTACACCACCATAGGGACGACGGTCATGAGGTGTACGAGGGAGTACTGGGACACAGACCGGTGAAAAGAGATATGGTAAACGGTATGAGAACATGCATTGAATTCCGTGCCTTATCGGCATGATGACCTATTGCATAGCTACTATGAAATGTCCCGTGCCTGGCAAGCATGATGGAAGGTTTACCGCGCAACATATGCGTGATGATCAGTGTGTCTGTCAGCATACATGTTTATGATGTGGTTATGTAACGATGGTCAGGAGTAGAAAGTGCGAGAACCTAGATAACTAAGACTAGTTCCTTGATCACGTAGTAACATAGATAAAGTTTTTCAGGATTCTAGGCCAAGATAATAATCAGTAGGTTTTGTTTAGTATGCATGATCACTTAGAGATCTCCTGAGCGGCCTGGAGGATACCCGAGTAAATGAACAGTAGTTAGTACTAAGGAACCCTACTGAGGACTAAGAGTCCTCACCCCCCACTCGGTTATGGATCCAGCAGGTGTACGAGGTGACTAGACTGACAGTTGGTGGAGGTCTAGACACAGGGACGATGCTGACACGATGAATATATATGTTTTGGAGAATATAGGTTTTGTATTATGTTTTAGGACTTAGATCCATTTTGTGTACATATTTATTATTATGACAATGTGTACTGATGTTGGACCTTGGTTGTATTTCTTTATGTATGCACATATACCCTTTATGTTCTGCTTCAGTTACCTTTAGCCTATAGCGATTGTTGTTATACGTTCTCTAAATCACGCACGGCCCCTAATTTACAAGCTGATATTGTAAAAGAATAATTTTCATATTGGTACATATTTTCGTATAAGAACTATTTGCAAAGGTAAAAGTAAGGGTAAAAGTTAACCTGGCACAACGCATAACAACCCTGTGAGCATTGCTTGCTACCATGGAAGCAGGCAGTTAGCAGGGGTGTTACAGTTGGTATCAGAGCAGTTTAGTCCTTAAAGGGCCTGGGGCTGAGCTGCATTATGCTTTCGAGCATGTTCACGGTGCATGACTCTACTAAGTTGTATGTGCTATGTTAAGTGTACCAGCCTTTCCCGAGACTGCTCAACTTGGGATCTGTGCAGGTACAACGCCTAGCCATGCCGCCGCGTAGGGACCCAGCACAACCTAACCACGAGCAGGTGGACCTCGCAGACATCCTTCGAGAAATGGTCCAGACGAATGCTCAGATAGCCGCTGCATTGATTCAGAGGGACACCCCACAGACGCCGCAAGAGGGAGATGGTCAGAAGTACATCCAATTCACACCGGCGAATCCTCCTAAATTCGAGGGAGTAATGGACCCCGGGGTGGTCCATAGTTGGATTAGGAAGATGGAACAAGTCTTTGAGGACATAGCCTGTACAGAGGCACAAAAGGTGAAGTTTGCAGCTAGGCAATTAGACGGAGTTGCGGGGGAATGGTGGGAGACAACTAGGCTGGTCTTGGAGCAACAGGAAGCTCTCGTCACATGGGATCAGTTTACAGCTATGTTTCTGGAGAAATATTTTCCCCAGGAGTTGCAAGATCGTAAGGAGACAGAGTTTTTGGAGTTGAAACAGGGGACGATGTCAGTGGCCGAGTACACGGCCAAGTTTGAGCGGCTCTGCCGGTATTGCAGCACATACCAGCTTCGGCCAAGCGAGCAATGGAAGTGTAAGAGATATCAGCAAGGACTGAGACCGGAGATGCAAGTGTTCATTCCTACTTGGGGTTCGCCAGATTATGCCACCCTGGTAAACCGATGTCTAGCGCAGGAAGAAGCAAATCAGCGGTTGGAGGTGGTCAAGAATAAGAGGAAGGCAGTGGAGCAAGGGAACCAGTCACAAGAGCCCCGGAAGAAGGGACCTGGAGGACGATATCCATACCAGCCGCAACAGCAACCATAAGAACAGACCCCGGACCAGTCCCAGCCAGGTCAACCACGACAAGGAAGAGAGCCTCGACCACCTTGCCCGAAGTGTGGAAAGCCTCACAGTGGAGAGTGCTTGATGGGAAAGGCCGTTTGCTACCGATGTGGGAAACCCGGCCACGTCTCCAAGGCATGTAGGGCAGCCCTTCCCGTCAACCAGTCAGGTGTCTGCCACTGATGCGGAGAAAGCAGACATTTCGCCAGGGATTGCACTGCGGCCCAACCCACAACCCGACCGACAATTCCGCCGCAAGGACGAGTCTTCACCATGTGGTCCGACTACGAGGACATGCGAAAGGAAGCCGGCGCAGAGGATTAAACCGCGGTAAGTATAGTAGATACCTAGACGCCTGGCCGCGCTAGAATTTCGGGGCGAAATTCTTTTAAGGGGGGTAGAATGTAACATCCCAAATTTTCTCCTTACGAGAATTTCGCAAAAATCCCAATTTTTGGCTAAATTAAAAGCACATTAGATGCGATTATTTGGACTGAAAAAATTATTTAGAACATTAATTGCTTTCAAATGTCAGTCAAGTAATTGTTTCTTGATCTCGCGGAGTGCCACGAGGCCCGTGCCAAATTTTGACAAAAATCAGAATTTCGGTAGACACTTAAGGTATCTGTGAAAATTTCCTCCGGGTAATAAATTCACGAATACCTTAACTGGACATACCTCTATGATCCGGGAAATTAGTAGATCGCGGATATGTGCTCGGAATATTTTTAGAATATCCGAACACAACCGAAAAAATGACAAAACGCGATCAAACATGATCGCGAAATAAATTGATCTGGTTTAGAAATTTATTCCCACGTTAGTAACAGGGAAGTATAGGAAAAAAAAAATAAATAAAGAAAAGGA
>QANU01042739.1:0-10933 GCA_003254905.1 Nissolia schottii
CCAAGCTTCATCTAACATGTTATCTATAAAAAAATTCATTATATTTATCAGCATCTGACACCATGCCGCGCATCGCGCGGGTCTAAAATCTAGTATCCTTTAAAGGTGCAAGAGTACTCCTGTCCTTTTTTATTCCAAGACATTCAAAGCCTTTAAATGGCAATCAGCTAGGCTGAGATAGTACTCCTTCAATCTCCAATTCCCATAACGGGGAGAAATTGTCCCACATCACACTGCCCCACCATGGATAGAAATTTTCCATGTCCACGTCCCATCCCTGTCCATGGAAATTTTAAAAATATTATTTAAAAATGATTTGTTGGCTCAAAAATTATGTACAAGAAAAACAAATAAAAAATTTAAAAAAAAAACATAAACTAAATTAAACTTGTACCAAAGTTTGTGCGATGGTGGAGCCTATGCTCGAGGTCTGAGCACGACAGTGGTTTAGTGCCTATTTGAGGATTTATTATTCTATTACATATCTTCTCTCTCGTTATAATGAATTTTGAGATTATCAGAGGATTAACTTGATATTTTATAAATAAAGAATTAAATAAAATAATTTAAAAATATAATACATACCACTTTCAATAAATGGTTATAATTAAAGGATTAGGAAAATATTTTAAAATAATATTTTTCTTGTTGGTTAGGTATATGTGGTTTAATAGACAAAATATAAAGGTGTATTTGTGAATTTTGTTTTGAATGTAAAGAAGAGAAAATGAAATATTTTAATCATTATTTTCACATGTTAAAATCAAAATTAAATCTTCTAAAATCTTTCTCTTCCTTTTAGATATGAGAATTTTGACATGACTAAAGTTTCTCTTACAAAATCAAAAATGAACTGGTGTTGATTGCAGTTTCCTACAATATTGATACATTCATGAATAGTTACAAGCCAATTTATTATGTGACAATCCTAGAAATTGTCACTAACACGTAAGGAATTAATTCCCTTACAAAAGCGCACAACTAATTTTATAATAAGAAAACCCTTTAAAATAAACTAAATTTCATAAATAAAATAAAATTATTACACAAAATACAAAATTAAATAATTAAAAATATGAAACACTCTGCATGTAGTTCACTGGAACACTCTACTGACTGACATAAAAATAAACTAATTAAATAACTAAAATGAAAACTAAAGATAACTCCACAGCAACGTGAAGTTCACCAAGAATCTGATCTGCTAGAATCTACTAAATAATAGGAGTATGTCAACACTATCTAAAAAAAAGGTTGATAAGGAGTGAACCATTGTTCAATGAATGACAGACCCCACAACGGATTGTGATAGTTTGTAGACATGACATACATATGCAATACATAATATAATATCAACCATGAAAATATTATAATTATATAATATACAATACGTAAAAGCATTTGAAAATATAACTAAGTTAGGGAGTTCGCTAGATAAACGAATTCAAGCAATACATTTTAGTTGTTCTTGAAATTTCTAGCACTACTAGAAATATGACTATTACCGTCCCAACATTACCGTCGGTTATTTTTCGACGGTATTACCGTCGGCATTTACTACTTTACCGACGGTAATCGGTTCGCGGAAAAAAAACAAGCAATATGTCCATTACCGTGGGTAATAGCCGCCTTTACCGTCGGATATTTCCGACGGTAAAAATTTTATTTAAAATTTTTCATTTTGGCTCCAAAATGTTGGCGCCATGTAATTGGGTTACCGTTGGTGTTGCATTACCGTCGGTAAGTACCGACGGTAATGTGTTTAATAAAACGATGCGTTTTATTTTATTTTATTACCTTTAGAATTCACTGGTTACCGTCGGATAAATCCGACGGTAATCTTTCAGAAAAATACTTAAACGAATTTCCTTTCTCTTCTTCTCATTACTGCAACTTCTTTCTCCTTCTTTCTCCTTTCTCTTCCCTTCTCTCCTTCCCCACTCACCACCATAACACCACCACGCCACCACCGCGCCACCACCGTGCCACCACCGCTCCACCACCGTGCTACAGGTATGTTGTCTTGCATTGTGGGTAGCTATTGTTTTATTTTTTTCACACCACCGCGCCGCCGCCACTAAAGCGATATATTCCTTGCTTCTGTTCTTTCCTTTGCACCCCACAAAATATATGTTAATTTCATAACATTGTCTATGTTTATTTAACATTTCATTTCTTTTGGTTGCCATGACTTATGCTAAGAATGTGTCACCACCACTTAATTTGTAATGAGCTGAGGATCTAAGGAGTTAAGGATTGTGTCAAGGATTGATCAAACAATTATCAACGGCAATTAGGTATGTCTTAAACTTTATTGGTACTAGGATAGAAACTTATTTTATTAGGATAGATTTGTAGGATTGGAGTTGTATGGCTGGACTGGGGGAAGGAACGCTTAGCGTTACTTTCCGACATTGTTTGAATTGATGTGCTGGCAACAGTGATTATGTGTTATTTGCAGAGATTGGAGGGCCTATGTTGTAGAACGGTTTGACAAATATTTGTGTGGAATTAATTCGTAATGCATTCAGTTAAGTCATTAAAATTATTAAGTTCATGTCCATAATTTGTGTAACATGCACATAGGATTTCTGGAAAAAATGATTCCCGCGGTAATATTTTGGATGTACGATAGATATTATGAGAACCGAGGAGTGATAAAGCCAGAATATTTTGAGGGCGTCGACCACTTTACCGTTGTAATTGGAATTGTACTTGAACTTAGAGGGTCACTCATTGTGTTGTATTTACTTAATTTGATCTAAATCTTCCTTTGTTCTAAAAGTAAAGATGTTGATGCTAGTTTTATTAACAGAACAGAATATAGTTAAATGTTAACAAACACCAGACTTTTAAGTTTTAACAACTTTTAAATTTGTGTGAACCTAAGCTATATTGCAACTAAATCATACTGGTGCTACTTCCCCTATACATTTTAGGCATCTTGAGTAACTGACAAACTATGAATTGTAATAAATATGTGTTGGTCTAGATGAAGTGTGATTGATTTTTATATTATTTTTCCATTTCTAGCTATAAGGAGGGTAAATAGAATCGGGTTCTAAGTGCTATTAATTGATAAATGCATAACAAGAAAATTTTATAATTTAGGTGATGTGATAAGGGCTTAGTATGGATTGGCCGTTCAAATGTATGCTTGAAAAATTTCAGATAAGGGAACTTGTTACCAAATCCATATCCTATATGTTGTTGTATGTTAAATATGTTTCATAAGATCTTGTAAATTGGAAACAGGTGGTATGAGTCCAGTGTTAGTGTGTTCGGCTGAGAGTGGAAAAATTTAGAAAGGATCTGAATTATGCAAAATGTAATATAACTACCTTCTAAGGTTGTTGGGTGGGCTGTAGGTGCAACTATAAAATTGTCAAGCTAAGAAAATGAATTATGATTATGTGATTCAAAATAAATTATAGTAAAGTGTTGTTATGATCATTTAAATTAAATTATGAGAAAATGTTATTCAAAATGAATTATGATTATGTGATTCAAAATAAATTATAGTAAAGTGTTGTTTACTATTAATTGGAATTTTGTGCTCATGAGAAAATTTAGAGAATTTTAGTGCTTCTGCTGTTTTTGAAGTAAGAAAATGTTAGAATGATTTAAGTGTTGTTTGCTATTAAATGGAATTTTGTGCTCATGAGAAGATTTCGCATAATTCAAACTAAATTGGTATTTGTGGCTGTTGCATGAGTAGATAAAGTTCTAGCCAAATGAAACGTGACTAAATTATGTTATAATGCTAATTGGAGCTGCTGCATGTGTTCTTTAATCATCTAGCTAAATTAAGTATGGCTAAAATATGTTATAATGGTATTTGGAGCTGTTGCAGGTGTTCTTTAATTATCTAGCTAGAGTGATATGTGAAAATGCAACATGATAGAAAGCTGTTAGGATAATTGTATGCGTTATGTAAATTGCCTAATTAATTTGGAGTATGGGATTCTAATATGCTATTTTGCTCATTTAAATAAATTGGTATATGGAAATATAGCTTGTTAAGGTGTTGTGTGTGCTAGTACATATAGGAGTGCTGTTCGGATAAAATGTATGTGATGTCCTGAAAAAGAGAATGTTCGGATAGAATGTAATCTGGACCTTAGCACCGTTTAGGGTGTTTTAATTTTATAATCGCGACAACAATAGGTTTGTGTTGGTGATGTGTGTGTATGGCTGATTCGAAGGAGAAATTGATGAAGATAACTTGAGTATAAATTATCTCGCTGGAATTGTGTGCATGTGAAACATTCACCTAGCTAATTCGGGTATGTAAGCATAGTAGGTTAAAATGCTGTTTGTATTAATATTGCATGTGCTGGGTTGAAGGGGCAAAGGACTATAAGCATTCCAACCAAGTAGATAACAACCTAGTGAAGCATGGTTTATGACTTAAGCGTAAGCTAGCTAGCTAGAGTGTTACAATATAGGAGGAGTGTGTAGGTTTATTTGAGAAACTATTGTTGCAGAAGCCCGAATTTGAGTCACTAGTGAGATATCTGTCCCCTATTACTTATTTGTCTTTTACCTAAGAAACTATATTTTTCACATGTGCACCATCCATCTTTAAATTCTATCAAAAACGGAATATATGTTGTCCACCACATAACATATAAATATTTAATTAGTTATTAAATATAAATTTTAATATATTTATAAATTACAAAAATTAAATGAAATTTTTGATTGATATGATTATAGTCATTTATTAAAACAAATAATACAAAATTATAAACAATTTCATTTTTTAAAAATATTTAATTATTACCGTCGGATATATCCCACGGTAATGAACACGAATAAAATATTATTATATTACCGTCGCTTAGAACCGACGGTAAACTGGTTCAAATGTACTCAAATATGAACCGGTTTACGTCGGTTTATACCGACGGTAATTACCGTCGGTTTCATTTTCCGACGGTAAAATGATTACCATCGACCACTTTACCGTGTGTTCGCGTCCGACGGTAATGCCGACGGTAACATAAAAATCCGATGGTAAAACCGACGGTAATGAGCTATTTTCTTGTAGTGTAGGCTTTGCAATCTTATCCTAAGTTACATGATACATGACACCATGCATCATGGGATGTCATGTCCGGGCTTCGCAGTCTTGCCCTAACTATTCTAGATGATTGAATCCTGTTCTAAATTACAATTGTACATAGTATACTAAGATCAACATAAGTTGTCGTTGACGCACAGTTCTATCCTAGATCTATTCCCATGAAAATAGGTCAAATAAAATAACATGAGCATGATAACATAAACGCATTAAATGATAACGGGTAGCATAACATAATGTTAAATTATTCATAAACAGTCATACACATGCAACATGACATATTTAATGCAATAAAGATATATGGTCCCACGTAGTTCTAAAATAATTTCCATGAGTTTCTAAAATAGCTTTGTAGACATTTTCATAAATAACTACTTTCATAAATAAAGATGTTTCTAAATAAATAACTAATTTAATATAGCTTTGCTATCGACACTACGATCAACTCCTCCATTGATCCGGCCTCCTACAACGCCGTTGCAGGCCTACTACACAATAAAATTTAATTTTTAAGGAAAAAAGTCATTCTTTGTTTGTTTGTTAAACTCAAAAATTCTAGTTAAGTTTTGATTTTATGGGTTGTTGTGGTTATAATTTTCTCATACTTTTTTTTTATGGATTTTTCTTATATTTTCTCATCAATATTCTTGACTTTTCTGAAATTTTTTTTTCGGTTTCTCTTGGTTCTTTGATGATGACAGTAGTGCGGGAGCCAGCCTTGGTAGTGTAGGATGCGATGACACTAAGAGTAGGGTGGGAGAGTGATGGCTGACCCAAAAAAAATAGAAAAGAGGTGAAGGGTAAACTAATAAGTCAAACTAAAATATTATTAAATATGAATATAATTTATTATGTAATTAGGTTTTTTTAAATATAATCTCAACTGTCCAATACAATTTCGATGTCTTAGATTTAGAGACCTAATTGAATTGCTGTGATTGGTGAATTGTCTGTGTTGAATTGGTCATGCTAAGTACTTTGGCTTGAAGTGGTGTTATACTGATATGTTGTGTTTATTTATTTTGTTGAGTTTTATCTGTCATTTAGGGTTTGGACCCTTAAATTGTATTAATGGGATACTCTTTTTTTCTTTTCTTAAAAAGTAAGAGGTTTTATCTGAGTTTTCAAGTGAATTTTCGGGTGGGTGCGTAGTTCTTATATGAGGTTGCAGTGATCTTTGTGACAAAGGTCCTTTCCCAACTTCAGGATTGTGTATGCTACAAAACATATAAAAAAAAATTGGTAGCACAACTGACCGAGAGTGGAAAAATTGGTCAATGAACTGATAGTCCAAAGTTTGTGTCTTAAGAATTTCTTAATCAATTTTGATTAACATAATTAGATGACACCAATTAATATAATATGCCTTTGTTAAACTTTACTTACATGTTGTGTACCCTCAATGAGGGTTCTAAAACAGTAAACCTGAAATTTCAGCCTGAGATACCAAAGAATCAAAGCATCTAATTTAAATATTCATTCATTAAAATCATATTTCTTAAATCATATTTCTTGTAAAAGAAAATATTATAAAAAATTAATTTATCGGTGCATGCACGGACTCTCCACTAGTGACGTACATTGGGAAGCACAAATTAGTGTAATATATGCCATTATTACCTGGATTTCACAGCCTAGGAGACCGTATAATCAAATCATATATGTATAATTAATTGCCTCCTGACTAGTTGGACTGACACCCAGTCAAGCAAGTGGATCATGCGAAAACTACAATATGCTAGTTTATGTAAATTGCAACCAATAAGTTGTAGAAAAGAAAATATTGTATTGCCAGTTAGCAGCGTATGGTATAACGGACAATAAAAACAGAAATGCTCAACATGAAATTGAATTCGATAAATAATAATAATAATAATAATAAGGCCTGCTCGGTTTTTCCCTCATGGAGGGTCATTACTAGATATATTAATCTCATATGCCCTTCCACCGACATGATACTATAAATAAATTTATTAAAGCCGATCGAGGAGACCTTAGAATCACATCATGAGTATATTTTATAGTATATGATTGCTTCCTAGCTAGCGAGACCCACGAGTCAATTAACTAATATTAATTGGTAACTCATGAGAATCGAGTTAGATCTAAAGTAATTAACTAGTAGATCGACATGAATAAAATTTGAATATACACACATCATGCACTCCCGTTTAGTACTTAATTGTTAATTAACCATGCACTCGCGTTTACTTATTTTTAATTAACCATGCACTTCTGTTTACTTTCAAGGCTTTTCATTGGCACTCATCCAATCATTTTATAAAAGAGAAGTGTTTGAGTCCCATACTTTACTAGCCTAATTATCCTCTAATAATTTTTATGCATGATACTTAACAACAATAATGTTTTTAATTTCTATTTTAAACACCCCCAATTGTCAAATGTCATCGTGGTGTGGTGTGGTGGTGTTAGGATGATAACTACACATTCATCCAAAAAAAAGGGATGATAATTACACTAAAGAAGTATATATACGTAGAGTATTTCTCCTTTTAATATTTATAAAGATAGATTAATAGAAAATATATGCACATTGGTGTTTTTGTCTATATATAAAATTAATTTTCTCTTATGCAAGCTTATGTAATCACCAAAACAAAGGTTAGATATGATAACATTATATAATTACATGTGACATTGGATTATATAAAAATTTGTAGTGCATTTTTTATACTATACTATTAGACCTATCGAGCCTTATCATATGCAATGCATTAAACAAGGCCAAATGGCCCGTCTCACATGCTCAATAGTAGGTTTAATAGTATAAGTTATGAAAAGTCATTATATAAGTGTTGAAATTGATTAAAATAATACACATTGAAAAAGTCCTCTATCACCAAAAAGTTCAAGGGGAGAACGAGGCCAAGTGATACGTGCACAATGGGACAAAAAAAATAATAAATAAATTGGACATTATATCACTAGAAGATAAGACGAAAATTTCAACATCAAATTGATTTTATTTTATTCGGACCATGTTGAGTCATTATCTTATTTTGGTTATGTTTTGTTTATTTATTTTAAGTATTTAGAACATTTAAATTTATTTTATTTTATTAGCACAATCTTAGGTTTATTGTTATAGGGCTTTAGTTTAAATTATGTTTATATTTTGTTTTATCTTTAATTAATTTAAATTTGAATATAATATAAGAGGTTATAAAAACCTCATAAACTAATACAATGAAGAACAATTTTTTATGAATAAAATTTCATATTGTTTTCTCTTTAAAAAACTTTCTTTGCCAATGAGCGATCTCTTTGTGTATGCAAAGTGAGTGATTTGTTTTGCTTGTTAAATGAAGAAATTAGGTAATCTCATTCTAAAGTAATTCTCAATTTTTTGCTCTTATCCCAATACAGATTCCTTAGGAGTTTCAGTTTTGAGTTAAAGTGTATGTTAGAATTTTAAGATCTTTATATCTTTAGAATTCCACTTCATTTGGTATCAATAATTAAAAGAATATCAATGGTATGACATCTAAAGGTGCGAAAATATAAAGATAAAGTAAATACAAAGTGAAATGTGAAATAGGTGAAATATGAGTTGTGTTGAGCTGAGTTGCAAATCTATTAAACGTGTAAGAGTAAAGATGGAAATTAACCGAGACAAGGTAGTACTCCTTCGATCTCTAATTCTCGCCATGGGGAGAAACTCTTACCCATCACACTGCCCCATCATTGATAGAAATTCTCCCATATCCACGTCATCATCCTTGACTAACTGATATTCAGCGTGGTCTACTAGTGAATGAAATTTGAGATTAACAAAAAAAAACTAACTCCACTGATATTTTATAAATAAATGATTAAATAAAATGATTTTAAAAATACAATACGCGCCAACTTCAATAAACTGTTATAATTAAGGGATTAGAAAAGTATTTTAGTCAAAAACATATATTTTTCGGTTAGGTATATGTGGTATAATAGAGAAGATATATAAGGGTGTGTTTGTGAGTTTTATTTTGGAGGTGAAGAAGAGGAAATGACAAGATTTTAAAGGCTTAGTCATAATTTTTATGTATCAAACATAATTAAGTCCTCAAAAACTTTTTTCTTTTATTTCTTTTTCTCCAAAACAAAACTCACAAACACACTCTAAACCTTAAAAGGTCAACCCTCAACATGATATGCCATGCCTAGCTCCCAGCTTGGCAAAGATTGGCTTGATAAATTGTAGTGATCAGTAATCAGTAATCACTAACACTGGCCTGATAACATGGAGGATTTCTTCTTGTCATTCCCCATCCTTCTAAGTCTTGTTCTTATCATTTCAATACCTTTGATCCTAAAAGTGGGAAGGATATTAAAAAACACAAGCACTACCTCCTCAAATAATCTTCCTCCGGGGCCGTGGAAGCTTCCACTTATTGGTAGCGTACATCACCTCACGGGCGGTCTTCCACACCACCGCATGAGAGAATTGTCACAAAAATATGGCCCCATCATTCACCTTCAACTCGGAGAGACATCAACCGTAATGGTTTCTTCGCCGGAGACCGCGAAAGAGGTGCTGAAAACCCATGGAACCACCTTTGCCGATCGACCTCGCCTTCTTGGTGCAGAAATTGTTGCATATGGTTGCACCAACATTTCCTTTTCACCATATGGAGACTATTGGAGGCTGCTGAGGAAAATATGCGCGCTGGAGTTGTTGAGTAACAAACGCGTGCGATCATTCCGATCAATCAGGGAGGAAGAGGTGTCGAATTTAGTAAGATATGTTTCCACCAACATTGGGTCCCCCATCAACCTCACCGATAAAATTTTATCTATGACGTATGCCATCACCGCAAGGGCAGCTTTCGGTGAGAAAAGCAAGGACCAAGATGCATATGCCGCCTTTATGAAGGAAACTATGAGAATTTCTGAAGGTTTTAGTGTTACCAACTTGTTTCCTTCCCAAAAGTGGCTTCATGTGATTAGTGGAATGGTGCATAGGTTGAAGAAGATACATAGAACTAGTGATAAGGTTATTGAAGATATCATCACAGCAGCAACAACAACAAAGGTTCATGGAGACGGAAGTCTTCTATCCATTCTTTTGAATTTGAAAGATGATCAAGGTGCCCCTGAATTTCACTTGACAACCAACAACATTAAAGCCGTTCTTCAGGTTAGTTTGTATTTCTCACTGTTTTTCACTTGACAATCAACATTAATTTCATGTTTTTGTTTTGATAATGAAGATTCCAATTTCACACTTTAACTTCCGAAAAATTCCAAAAATCAAACACATTGATTATCTTCATAAATGTCGTGTTAATGGAAGGAAGTCAAGAAACCTACATGATATTTGGGTTGGAAAATAGTAGAATAAATGACATTTTATGTGGCAAGTTATGTTTTTGCTCCGAATTCACCCTCTACTTTTAAAGCCCGGACAGATTTATCTTATTTTCAGGTTACATTGATAGGATGATGTTATCTCTAAATCCTTGTTTTCATGCTAAACATTTATGGGTTAATTAAGTTTTTAGTCCCTGTAAAATTGAAAAGTTTGGTTTTAGTTCCTATATAGAAGTTTTAGTCCCTGCAAAATTTAAAAGTTTGGTTTTAGTCCCTAGAGTTGTATGAAAGGTGACCGTGCTGACGTGGACGCGTCAGGTGCTGACGCGGCGCTGATGCGGCGCACCACGCGGATGCCACGTGGCATACCCCCCAAAACCCTACCCATGACCTGTGACCCGTGACCCGCCTGACCTGACCCGTTTTTAAAATTAAAATTAAAATTAAAAAAAAAATGGCATCTTCCTCCCCCCAGCCCCCTATCTCCTCCTGTCAACCACCCACCCTACCCCACCCCCACTCCGCCGCCGC
>QANU01042739.1:11754-52196 GCA_003254905.1 Nissolia schottii
CCACGTCAGCACGGTCAACTTTCATACAACTTCAGGGACTAAAACCAAACTTTTAAATTTTGCAGGGACCAAAACTTCTATATAGGGACTAAAACCAAACTTTTCAATTTTACAGGGACTAAAAACTTAATTAACCCAACATTTATTGAACTAGTTTATTTTTTTAAAGTTAAAGGATGAGTTTAGAACGTTTAATACTCCCCCATTCTTAAAAAAAGTATTCACCTTTTTTATTTTATTTTTACAAATAATTGTTCACTTTTGCTATATATTTATGCAACATTAATTATTTATTTTCTTTGTATATCCATATTAAATGAAAGTAGGGGAAGAGAAATATAATATAAAGAAATTAGGAGTAAATAAGTCTTTATTTCCTATAATATAAAAAAGTTTGTGTATCCCTAAAAAAATTCTCGTTAGGATTTAGTCGCTGTAAAAAAATTTTATTCGTTTTTAGTCTCTGCGTTCAATTTGGGTTGGATGGCGCTGACGTGACCATTACGTTCGTCATGTGGCTTGTCACATGGTGCCATGGGGCATAATTCACATTTTTAACTAACCATGGACCTAACTCGGATACCCAAACACGACCCATTTTCAAATTAAAAAAAAAAACTAAAAAATCCCCAAATCCCTCTTCCACCCAACCACAATCCATCCTCTTCTCTTCCCCAAATCTCCAACCCAAACTGACCTTCATCATCGAGGACTCCACTGGCATCACCTGCAACTAGGTCTACGATGCCACCGAGTCCTACCTCTCCTCCTGCATCAGCCCCGACAACAAGCGCCTCAAGATCTTCAAAACCCCTAAAGAGAAAAAGCTCACCGTCTGCCTCGAAGAGGGCAAGAAGCTCGTCGACCTACGATAGCGTCCCCCTCAAGTGGCGCTTCATCTGCGTCGAGTCAGAGAAGAATAACAATGACCATGGCTCCAACAACAGCGCTACTTCATTCGAGCTCAGCTTCCACAAGAAGCACAAGGAGACCATCCTACACAGTTATCTCCCCTTTATCCTCGACAAGGCCAAGGAGATGAAGGAAGAGGAGAGCGTGCTCAAGATGCATACTCTGAACACCGCCTACTGCTACGGCGGGGTCAAATGGGACTTTTATCAACCTTGAGCACCTTTCCACCTTTGACACGCTGGCCATGGATGCAGACACCAAGACGGCGATTGTGGAGGATCTCAATAGGTTCGTCAAGAGGAAGATGTTCTACAAGAAGGCCGGGAGGGCGTGGAAGCGCGGCTACTTGCTCTATGGCCCCCCAGGGACGGGCAAGTCCAACTTGATCGCTATGGCTAACTATCTCAAGTTTGACATTTATGTCCTTCAGCTTGGGAACATCGTCAAGTATTCCGACCTCAGGAAGCTCTTGTTGGCTACCGCCGACAGGTCCATTTTGGTCATTGAGGATATTGATTGCAACGTTGATCTGCCCGAGCGTCGCCATGGGGAGAAGAGGATGGTTGAGAGAAGAGGATGGATTGGAGATTTTTTTTTTTAAAATTTGAAAACGGGTCAGGTTTGGGTATTCGTTTGGGTCCATGGTTGGTTGGAAATGTGGATTATGCCACGTGGCGAACTTAACGGTCACATCAGTGCCATCCAATCCAAACTGACAGCAGTGACTAAAAACGAACAAATTTTTTTTACAGTAACTAAATCCTAACGAAAAATTGTCTAGAAATCAAACACAAATTTATTGAAATTACAAGGACTAAAAGCTTATTTAAGCCAAGAAATTAATAGGGATAATTTTATAAAATACTACTAATTAAATTTTCCTAACTTTGACAATTTTTAACCATTTCTTTAATTCTTGTGCAAAATGAAAAGTGGATAATTATTTAAGATCCGACGAAGTATTTAGGGTTGGAATTTGAAAACGTATACTAGTTGAAAGACAAATCCATAGTTTTGTTTTTTCCTTTTTTTATTATTAGAGTTTGGCTTTTTGTTAAGAAATTATCAGAAAAAAGTTTGTTAATTTTTAAAAGTATTTTAATAGTGAAGACTTACAAAGCTTATATTTTCAATAAAAACTTTGATTCTATGATTTCTTAACAACTGCTCTTGACAAAACCATTATTATTATTATTATGATCACTGCTCTTACACTCTTACCCACATTGTTTAATAGAAGCTCTCTCCCCCTCTATTGCTATAGGACATGTTTATTGGAGGAAGTGAGACATCTTCTACCGCTTTGGAATGGGTTTTCTCAGAAATGCTAAAAAATCCAAGAGTACTAAAAAAAGCACAAGCAGAAGTTAGGAAAGTTTATGGTAGCAAAGGATATGTTGAAGAAATGGATATTCAGAAACTAAAATATCTAAAAGCAGTCATTATGGAAACTTTGAGACTACATCCCCCTGCTCCTGCGATAATGAGAGAGTGTCGTGAAACTTGTGAGATTAATGGATACATGATACCAACTGGAACACAAGTGTTTGTGAATATATGGGCAATTGGAAGAGACCCAAATTATTGGAGTGAATCAGATAAATTCTGTCCTGAGAGATTCGTAGATTGTCCAGTTGACTACAATGGGAACTATTTTGAATTCATCCCGTTTGGTGCCGGAAAGAGAATATGTCCTGGCATATCGTTTGCTCAACCTAATATTGAACTTCCTCTTGCAAACTTGCTATACTACTTTAATTGGGAACTTCCCTTCGGAGTTAATCATGAGAATTTTGACATGACTGAAGCTTTTGGCACCACAGTGAGAAGGAAAAATGAATTGTTGGTGATTCCCGTTTCCTACAATCCTGTAACTTTTAAATAAGGCCACGTAGAATTGGATTGAATAAGTTGTTCATTCATTCATGGCTGCTAGCCAGTTATCAGTGATTCTGTAGTAACTTTTCTACGTTTTATTCTTTCGACTGTTTTATTTACGCTTGTGTAATTTTCAACCAGTTTGCTTGTTTGTTTGTGTGGTTGTATTTTGCTTTTCCATTTGATTTTCTAATTTTTCTATGAATTGTACTAGATTATGCTACTCATGTTTCATTATTTTGATGTATTTAATGCAGTTTCTAGAGGAAAGTTAAACAAATTAAATACTCCTAGAGTGATTTGAATTTATACGGATCATGGTGCTTTCATACTCAAGGGTTGAAACTAAGCTACAAGTTTATCAGAGGCATCATGAAATACTTTAAGCTAAGGACTAATTAAGGCTGTAATTTTGATTGGCCTTTTATCTAATTAGTAATATAAGCAAGGGCAAAGGCTAACTTGGTCCCTGCAAACCTGGTGACTGAAATGGTCCTTACCTTAGATTTTTTCAATATTTTTACTATTTTATCCTTAAAAGAAAATTCCCTTAAAATCCATTCTTCTTCTCTTCTCTTTCATCCTTTTCCCTTTCATCTCACTTCTTTTTCTCCTTCTGGCTACTATCACTAGCGACCATCTGCCTTCCACCATCGGCAACCCCCCATCTCCATCATTCACACTACCCACCTACCTCATCGAGTTTGAAAGACGACCATCACCATCACTAACCACCCGCCAACCACCATCATCCTTTCATTGTTGAAGGACGGCTAGATCTGGAAGCTGTCAAGTTTGAGAGATGACCAGATCTGGATGTGTGGTGGCACAATCTAGAAGTGATGTTGGCTAATATGAGGATCTCTGGCATGATCTCACCTCCTTTCTCACTGGTCGTCGAAGAAGTCAAAGAGAAATGCAGATCTGGGGAGAAAATGAAGAACGACAATGATGAGCAACCACCACAACCGACCTCTACTTCTACAGCTTTGCTATCGACACTATGATCGTCTATTCCATTGATCTGGCCTCCTACAAGACGCCGTTGCTAGCCTGCTGCACAAGAAAGTTTAGCTTTTTAATAATTAAAAAGTCCATTTTTTTTTTCTGTTAAGCTTAGAAATTTTGGTTAAGCTTTGACTTTATGTGTTGTTGTGGTTATAATTTTCTCTTAATTTTTCTTAATGGATTTTTCTTATATTTTCTCATCAAGATCCTTGAATTTTCTGAGATTTTTTTCTAGTTTCTCTTGGTTCTTTGACTGCGGCAGTAGTGCCGGAGCTAGCCTTGGTGGTGGGGGTAGTAATAACACTAGGAGTAGGGTGGGAGAGTGATGGCTGACAAAAAAAAATATTAGAAAAGAGATGAAGGGTAAACCAATAAATCAAATTAAAATATTATTAAATATGAATATAATTTATTATGTATTTAATTTTTTATATATAATCTCAACTATCTAATACAGTTCCGATGACTCAGATTTAAGAACCTAACCGAATTGCTGTGATTGGTGAATTGTGTCAAATTGATCATGCTAAGTGTTTTTGCTTGAGGTGGTGCTAAACTGATATGTTATGTTTATGTATTTATTTATTTATTTATTTTTATTGAGTTTGATGTGCCTTTTTGGGTTTGAGCCCTTAAATTTCATTAATAAGTTCGACGGTAAATGGAACGAACAACCAAAGGACACACATTTTCATGTGGTGGCAACAATCATCTCGTTGCAATTAGAAAAATTTGACGGTAATGTTTTTATATATATTGTTCCTCCGTGAGTCTGTTGTCACTTTTATCTTCTCTTACTCACTTCTTCCTTCCTCCTCCACTCTCTCGCTCTCCTCTTCCGTAATTGCCGCCACCGATGCGGCCGGTCCACAGGGGACCACAGCCGCCGACGTTCACTGCCGCCACGTCCACCGTTCATCGCCGCCACCTCCCCATTCATTGCCATCATCACTGCCACTAAGGTTGGTTTTAGTTTGTGTTTTGTATTTTTAATATATTTTTGTTTTTTATATATTTATTTTTTTATATAGTTATTTTAAATTTGTATTATATATATATATATATATATATTTAGTTTTAGTTTATATCTACTTTTAATTTGTATTTTTATATATTTAGTTTAGATGTATCCATATGTTATTCTTTGAATTGAGAATCAAAAGAAATAGACATAAAAACATACGTAGTTGACTTGCTCATGTGTTATGTAATGTCTACTAGGGTTAAGCATTAGAAGAAAGAATATTAGACAAACATGAGGAAGAATATGAAGAGGATATAATCATTAGAAGAAATGGATCAATTTTTCACATTAGGGTTTAGGTGCTCTATTTTCTATAGTTGATTGTTGCCTGTGGTAATTTAAACTTTTGTTTTTTTGAATACAATGTATACCAATGTGTATTTGTACTATAATGCCCCTATTTACAAAACTTATTACCAAAGTATCACTGCTTTATATATGTTGATTTAGGGCTTTGTTAATATGTTCATAGTTTTATAAATGTGTGTGCGTATATATACACACACATAGTTATCAAACTCGCGAGTTTAAGTAAACTCGTGGAGCCTCCGTAAATTCGTACGAGTTTACCTATTATTAAAAAAATATTTTAAAAAATTATTATGCTACAAAAATATATTTAATGAAACTTGAAATTCATAAATACTTTTAACTCCATAACAAAGCACTAATAAAGATGAAATATATGAGTTCTAAGTTCAATTCATAGATAATACATAATGCATATGTTTGAACCAAAACATATCCTCCTCCACATAAACTTAATGACAAGTAAATTCTATCAACACAAGAGAGAGGCGGTGTATTGAGCAACTAGCATAGCA
Source organism: Nissolia schottii (assembly GCA_003254905.1). Classification (NCBI taxonomy): domain Eukaryota; kingdom Viridiplantae; phylum Streptophyta; class Magnoliopsida; order Fabales; family Fabaceae; genus Nissolia; species Nissolia schottii. The sequence goes on from QANU01042739.1 coordinate 17,401, forward strand.
AATGTATATAAAGAACAATGTCACTCATTCTTGACAAAAGTAATTTGCTTCGAGCCGATAGCAAAGAATTTAATAATGAGTTCGAGGGGCATGCACTTTTTTGTGGAACCTTCAAGAGCACAAATATCCAGGAGATGACGCACACAACAGCATAAATACCGAAGATACCAGCAAGTCCCATATTACTGAGCATCACAGAAAGCGAGTATGTGACGATGATGTCTCCAATCCAGAACACTAAAGTACAGATAACGATGCAGAGGTCACGCACCCTGGTTAAAAAGATCTCTGAGAAAATGATGAAATACATATGATGGATTAACGGCGAAGCACGATGGCACTACAGAGCACGATTGCATGTGCAACTGTAAAAAAAGAAAAAGAAAAACCCCTCACATGTGGTAAACTCGTGAACTCGGGAGTAAACTCGCGATTTTATGCGAGTTTACACGAGTTTACCCGAGTTCAGCCGAGTTTACCCAAAAACGAGTTTACATACGGGTCAACTCGATTTTACTACCTAGGAACGTAAACTCGAATCGTTCGAGTTTATTTTTATAAACATGTATATATAGTTAGTTAGTTGATATATATATATATATATATATATATATATATATATATTTTATACATTTAGTTTATAATAGGATATATGAGTTGTTATTTTAATATGTGTTGTTATTTTTAGTATGGAGAAGGGAAAGGGATAATTGCCAAACTACTATTCTGTGTTTAGGCGAGTAGAGGGAGGGGTCGAGGCGACCGCTCAGGCTCGACGTCGCGCCCGGCCGTCAGGGACAGTTTTATGCTGACCTCGAGCTACGTGTTGTCGCCATCAATAGGAGACGACGCCTTCCATTCAGGCGATGTTGCTTTGTAGCTCAGCTTCATGCCCCGTCCGTCGTTAGGGGCGGCGAGGTTTGGGAGTTACGGCGTCCAACCAACTTCATCACCTTGTGATTCCTCAGAGGCGAGGCAGTTGCCACAGCTACCACAGCCCCAAGGATCCGTGCCATAGCGAGGGCAGATCCGAATCCGACTGGACGAGAATAACAGTGTGTAAGTATTAAAATTTTTTTGTTTTATTTTATATGCAATATATTTAGGGTTTGTATTTACTTTTTTTTTAATATTACTAATACACAATATATATGTTTTTATATGTAGGTGGATTCCATACGAGGCTCCTAGCCACACCATTACAAAGATGATAAAACAAAATCCTACAATAGAGTCATCTAAGTGGCAGTACACTAAGGAGGGGAAGGCACGCATGTTCAATTTATGGAAGGTGATTTTTTGATTATTTTTTAATAAATATAAATTTTTAGTTGTTCAATTATTTATGTTATTAATTACTAATTATTGTTTTCATATTTGTTTTTTAGGATCATTTTGAGTATGATCCTGAAGAAGAGGTCGACATGAAGAAGGGGTTCAATTATCGGGTCAGTTGTCATCTTCAGCAGTTGTTGCGGGACATCTGCCCAGGGAAGGACAAAGATCCAAGCTGGTTGACTCCTGAGCAGCTTGCTTAACTTCACGCCATTTGGGCCTCAGGCGAGTTTAAAGCTCGATCTGAGAACTCAAGGCGTGCCCGCATCCAGGGTCGGGGGGGCAACATTCACGCTGGAGGCTCCGCGAGTTTGCCGTCAACACGGCTCTGGATGGTACGTAATTGCGCACCTTAATTTATTCTACAATCATTATGTATTGCATTTTAATTTTGTACTTAAATAACTACTTTACATTTGAAACTATTATTTAAACAACTGAGTATGCAGCGCCGACAGATGGGTCGGGAGTCATCAGAGGCCGAGTTGTTCCACGAGATGCACACCACCAAGGCGAATAAGTCTTCGTAGGTCGACGATTGCTCACAACAAACCGCGATGAGTATTCTCATGTATTAACAATTGTTAATTGTTTTATTACATACTTCGTAAATGTTAATTTTAATTTCCTATAATAATAATAATCGTTAACTTTTTTAATTTCGTAGGTTGCATTCGAGGAGGCACTTCAGGCTGGGCAAACGCAGCTAGTTGAGAGTGTGCCCCCAGGAACTAAGCCAAACCTCGTTGATGAGAACGCAGTCTAGCTTGAGGTGGTTGGCAGTATGAACCGCAATCGCGTGTACGGTTGGGGGGACACAGCTCTCAGTTATAACGAGGGGGGCCTCAATCGGCAGCTTCATCTACTGGTGGGACACCGATGCAAGAACATAAAGAGCTTTGCGAGCATGTGTTCAAGCTGAACCAGGAGCTCCACATGCAAGCGATGAAGACCTAGGAGGTTCGTTAGAAGCTATCCAGTGTTAAGGGAAAAATGAACGAGAGACTCAAAAGGATGTGGGCCGTCTTCGGTGGATCTGCTGGATCCAGCATGTCGGCTACTTGTGAGATACCTCTTGATATGCTGTTATCTGAGTCGGACAAGGATGAGGGCACCGACGAGGGTAACAGTGACGATGCCGCCGTTGATGATGCTTCCGATGATGATCCTACAAACTTAGGATATTAGAATTTTTTATTATTTTTTTAAATATTTTCTGTAATTGTTAAGTACATTTTGATTATTAACTTGTGTAGTTTTTTTTCTTAAATATATTACGAATTTATTATTTTCAACACGAAAAATATTCATTATATATTTATGAGCGAAGTTATCGGTGATGATGTTCACATTAATTCTTAAACAACTAAGTACAAATATTATTATTTGAGAAAATAAAAGAATTTCTAATTTATACCCATAATTTGATAAGGAACTTGCCATATAATTTTGCCCTCCCTTGAGTGACTCCACATTTTCCATATTAAATCAAACTACATTGGTACTTGAAGATTTAGCAAGAATCAGAAGAAAGATCAAAGAAATAATGCCTAATCCAATTTAGACAAGAGTAGTGTGCAAGTTGGAGATCATGTTATAGCACTAGCTTTAAAGCAAAGTTGGAGAAAATGGATTAGACCAATGAAGGGTAAGAGTAAAGTAGTGTGTTACCGTCGGTTATTTCTGACGATAACATTACTAGACCCTAACCCTAAATAGCATAGTGATTTACCGTTAGTTATTTCTGATGGTAACAACCCTAAACTCTAAACTTTAAACTCTAAACCATCTCGCGCGAGATGTCTCTTGTCTCGAGCTAGACTAACAAATTAGAAGGCAAACTTAAGGTTCTGTGAGGTGTCTCGCACGAGATCTATAGTGACTCGTGCGAGTCTTTATCGTCAAAATATTTTGATGGTAAAGACCGCGGACCCCAAAATGCAACTTTGAGGTTTTGTGAGGTATCATCGGAAATGTCCGACGGTAACGAAAATGAAAAATTACCAAAATTTAGCTCCATTTTTTCGTACCGTCGAAAGTTTTGACACATTTTCGACAGTAAGCTTGTTATTTAAATGGTGCGTTTGGATAAAGCGATTATAGTCGGACTACTCTTATTTATCGTTGGAAATATTTGACGGTAATATTTTGAAAAATAACTTAGTTGAATTTCATTCCCCATTTCCATCATTTCCTTTCATTCTCTTCTCCTTCACTCTATTCTTCTTCATTTTCTCCTCTCCTCCATCCTCCTCCTACCTCTTCATTTCTCCACCAGTAGCACTACCCACTGCCACCACCTACCACGTGTTGCACCCACCACCACCACAACCACCACAACTTGTTCAACCACCACTACATCCACCACCACCAGTACCACCACGTGCTGCCACCCCACTACCACCACCTTTTCTTGCTAGGTCCATTTCTATCTACTTATCTCTTTTTAATTATTTCATTCAATTTCATTAACAATATCAATTTGTAATTGAATTTGTTGTATGGTGATATGTTTATTTAGGACATTGGAGAAGGTGTCTATTTTGCAGATTGAAGGAGTCACTGACGTTTTTATTGACATTTAGGTATGTATGTTATGACAATACGTAGGATAAATACTTATTTTCTAATGATAGATTTGTAAGATTGCTGTTGTATGGCTGGACCGGGGGAATGAATGCTTAGCGTTTCTTTTCAGACTAGTTAGAATTGTTGTGCTGGCAACGGTGATTACATGTTGTTTACTGAGATTGGAGAGAATATGTTTTAGAAAGGTTTAGGAATACTTGTGTGCAATTAAGAATGTGTGTTGCAATAATGAAATTAAATATGATCATTAATTTTCTATCAGTTAATGCAATGCGGGTGTAGGAAGTATGCAAACATGATTCCGCTGAACCGATTTTGGATGTACGACTGATACTACGAGAATCGGGAAGTAATAAAGCCAGAATTTTTGGAGGGGGTGGATTACATCTGTGTAACAGTAAAATCAATTGCTCAAAGAGTTAGATGTCTATGTTTTTCACGCAAGCGGCGTAAGATATTAGACGTTGAAAAGGTTAGAATGCATCTTTACAGAAATGGGTTTGAATCGCATTATTGGATATGGGTAGACCACAGAGGGGTGGACATAAATGGTGTGAATCAGTTCAGTAGGTGTCAGTATGAATTGGGTAGTTCAAGTCAACTTTCTGTCGATGAACTACAAACAACTGATGAAGATAGATATTCAGAAATGGTACACAATGCTGTTGGAGGTGATTTTGATATGCAAAATGACAACTTACTACATGAGGAACCCAATCCGGATGTGAAGAATTTCTATAGTTTGTTAGAGGAAGCAAATACTCTAGTGTGGGAAGGAGCAGTTCAGACACGATTATCTGTGGCAACTAGGTTGTTAACTATGAAATCAGAAGCTAATCAGAGCGAGAGATCGTTCGATCAATGACTTGATTTCATTAAAGAGCTCACGCCACCAGGGAATAAAGTTCTAACAAACTTTTATCAAGCTAAGAAAGTCTTTTCTAAACTTGGCTTAAAATCCATGAAAATTGATTGTTGTCGGTCGAGTTATATGTTGTATTGTAATGATAATGCATATCTCGCTTAGTGCAAATTTTGTGGTGCCGATATGTTTAAGCCAAGGAGAGTTGGCCCTGGGAGATATAAAGATGTTGCTTATAAATGAATGCATTACTTGCCTTTGATTCCAAAATTGAAGAGGTCGTTTACATCCATGAGCTCGGCACCGCATATGACATGGCACTTTGAGAATAAAAGAAACGACATTCGCATGACTCATCCTTCTCATGGTAAGGCGTGGAAACACTTTGATAGAGTTTACCCTGACTTCGTTGCAGAACCTCGTAATGTGAGATTTGGGCTATGTTCTGATGGGTTTACCCCTAATAATTAGTTTAGCAAACCGTACTCATGTTGGTCAGTGATTATTACACCCTATAATCTACTGCCTATATGTGCATGAAAGACCCTTATATGTTCTTATCTTGTGTAATTCCCGACCGAGCAACCCTAAAGCAAAGATTGATGCTTTTCTTTAGCCTTTGATAGATGAATTGAACCAGCTAAGGAATCCATGTGTGCTTGCGTACAACATCTCTAGAAAGCAGAATTTTGTTTTGAGGGCATCTTTGATGTGGACCATTAATGATTTTGCTAGTTATGGAATGCTGTCTGGATGGATGACATAGGGAATTTTAGCCTGTCCAATTTGTATGGAGGAGACTAAAGTGTGGAACTAGGTTTCCCTAGTTGTTCCAATTGTTTAATGCAATATGTTTTGATGATGACAAATACAATAATATTCTAATTGTCCATGTTTATTGTATATGCTTACATTTGTAGAACTAGGTTAGGTTTCCTAGTTGTTCTATATCTTGATGATGACAAATAGAACATAACAAATAGATAATGACAATTAGAATGCAAAAGGATGTTNATTCTTAGGAGGATTAGACAACTGTCGAAGATAACTGAAGTTGGCAAAGTTGTTAGGTTTCAAGGTTATAGGGAAGAACATAATTGGACTAAGAAGAGTACATTCTAGGATTTGCCATATTGGAAAGATAACTTGCTTCGTCATTGCTTAGATGTTATACATATCGAAAAGAATGTTTTTGACAATATAATGCATATAATCATGGACACCGATCAGATAAAGGACAACGAGAAGGCAAGACTAGATTTGAGACAGTTGTGTAGATGTCCTGAGTTGAACCTCCAACAAATTTCTAATGGTCGTTTCAGGAAGCAACCCTGAACAAGCAACAAGTTCAAAGTGTGCTTCATTGGTTGCAAGAACTGAAAATTCTTGACGGTTATGCATCTAACTTGGCTCAATGTTTGGATATTGCACAAGGGAAGTTGGTTGGCATGAAGAGCCATGAATGTCATGTGTTTATGTAATGTCTTCTACCAATTGCATTCAAAGAACTGCCAAAGAGTGTGCCGAAACCGATAAGCGAGCTGAGCTAGTTTTTCAAAATATTGTGCTCGTCGACTGTTGATGCTGAAGACCTTTTAGTCATGGAGCAAAACATTTTCATTATCCTTTGTTCACTTGAAAGCGTGTTTCCCCTACATTTTTTTATGTAATGGAGCATTTGTCTATACACTTAGCATACGAAGGCCGAATGTATGATCCGGTTTAGTACAGGTGGATGTATCCATTTGAAAGATGCATGGGAGTGTTCAAAAGAATTGTGAAATACAGGGCTCAAGTTGAAGGGTCCATATGCAAGGCATTCCTAACCAAGGAAACTTCTTATTTTTGTTCTTACTATTGGTGATAATGTTAATTGCAACAGAACCACAGTAAGACGTAACGATGACGGTGGTGCAATGCCTAATCAGTGGACGTTTTCAATTTTGAATCAAACTGGACACACAACTGGAAGAGCAAACGCTTATTGGTTGAATGCACAAGAAAGGGTTGCATCTCACTTGGTTGTTTTGTTGAATTGTGAAGAAGTGCTTCCATATTACCAGTAAGTTCAATCAATCCTTATAATGTTGTTTATGGTTCTAATACGCAATTTCTAAAAATGTTAATTACGTCGATGCATGTTTTCAGGATGTTTCAACAACAATTTGGTGATCAATGCGACGATTAAATGTTTCCTCCATGGTTTGCGAATTATGTATGACTTTAACTTTAAACTATATATTTCAATCGAACGATTTCTTTTATCATAATCGGATATGTATAACTTAGTTATTAAAATCAATATAGGTGCAAAGTCATTGTAGCAGCGACCATCACTTAATGAGTTTGTCCTGGGGACCTCTGAACAAAGCAATTAGTTGGCCCATTTACTTTGTTAATGGATACAAGTTTCACACATCTGAATGGACAACTGGACAAATGACAAACAATAGTAGGGTTTAGGTAAAGGGTGAATATTCTAATACTGCTGAAACAATCAATGATTGGTATGTAGTGCTTAAACATATTATTGATTTGGAATATGCACATGATGGTCCATCTCATCATGTTATACTTTTTTGCTGTGATTGATATGATCCTAATGGAACCTGAACTCACCCCGACTACAAGACCACTGAGATTAATCCTACACGACAGTACAAGGGGTATAATCCGTTCATTGTTGCTGAAAGAGCAAGACAAGTCTATTACGCAAACTATCTGGGAGGTAGCCAATCAAGTTGGAAAATTGTGACGAAATGCAAGCCAAGTGGTCAAATTGAGTTTGATGACATCGAATCTTCAGACAATACATTTGATCAAGCATATCAACTGCCAAAGCCTATCCTAGCAACGATAATTGTTGAGTCTCCGAACCCCACAACATTAGCCAGCAATACATTTGATGATCACCCTGACATTATTGAACTCCCTAGCCTCAATCAACATGCAAGTGATCAAGAAGTCGATGTTTACAATGACAGGGACGAAAAAAAAGAGTTCGATGATGAACTTTGTTCTGAAAGTAACGATGATAGTTTTGAACTTTCAGAATAGTATATGTAATTATTTAACAATTTATAACACAATTTTATTTCAATATTATGTATAATTTCTTATTAAGTTCTATTGCACAAATTCATTTCTTAATTGGTAGTGACTAATTTATAAGGATAGAGTACTATTTATGTATTACAATTAATAGGTAACTATTTGGTTATATATTGTATATAATTATTTATTATATTTAATAAAAATAATACTTTAATTAATTAAATGTATATCTATTTAATAAATAGAGCTAATTATGCCTTTTAATTTTACATTTTATTGTCCTTTTTTTATATTAGATAAATATCAAATTATTTATTATAATTACTAAATATATTATTGAATTTAATATGTATCTAATAACAATTATATAATTATGTATTTATTTCGTATATAATTTTTAGGATTAAAAAATAATTTAATTAATTTATTATTTAATTAAACAATTATATTATTAAATATATAATGAATTGCATTAAAAAATAATATAATAATTAGAAGTATAATAACAATAAAATAACAAAAAACTTTTTTTATTTAATTTTCTTTACTGTCTTTTAATATCTGACAGAAATTTGGATTAAAAAATTAACTTAATTATCATCGAATACATTCGGCGGTAGTTTGTCATAAGTATGTGCAAATATAATCAAATTTTCATCGGTTAATATCTGACAAAAATTTGGATTATAAAATTAATATAATTATCGTTCGATACATTCGCAGGTAATTTGTCATAAGCATGTGCAAAAATAATCGAATTTCTGTTAGTTAATATCCGACGGAAATTCAAATTAAAAAATTATTATAATTATCATCGAATACATTTGACAGTAATTTGTCATAAGCATGTGCAAGTATTCGTCAATTAATGTCCAAAGGAAATTCAGATAAAAAAAATTGATATAATTAGCGTCAAATACATTCGACGGTAATTGTAATAAATTATGCGCAAATATTAATATAATTACTGTAGATTGTGTTCGAGGGTAAACGGTCCAACCCAAACCGTTCTTGGGCTGCCATTACCGTCGGTCTTTGCCGACACCAACTACTGTTGGCTATCGATATCCGACGGTAAAAAGTTTCCATCGAGGCTATTACCGTCGGTCCTATTTCCGACGGAAAGTAAAAAAAAATCGACGGCAATCAGGAAAAATTCTGACGTTAACTCTGACGGTAATGCGCGTTTTTCTTATAGTGCATGTAGATTTAGGACAAGACCGTAAAGCCCGGACATGGCAGCTCGTGATGCCCGGTGTCAAGTATCATGTCATGCAGATTAGGGTAAAATTGAAAAGCCCAGACATTTTTTAGGAATAGCTAAACGGTAATGCTCGGAATGTCTATCTAGAAAACTCTCAACTAAATTATGTTTTCAAATCCTTTATGTACTATTTATTATCATAGAAATATTGTATGCTTGTTACATATTATGTATTGCATTTGCATGTCATGTTTTTTAAGTGTCCCATGTCGCCGTGCGGACGACCTTTCGCTAACATTCTTCCCAGAGTTTTCATGCCACAAACTCCCCCTCCAGTTACAGGGTACGAAGCGGAGTAGTAGTGCATAAAGTTTATGATCAGTGCAGTGACATCAGAATTCAAGAGTCAGCAACTCACCTTGAGGTGAAGGTAGCTGTAAGAATTATTAGTCTTATTTTTATTTTGTAATCGAGTCATGTCTAGAGTGCTCCAATTGTATACAGGTAGGATCTTTGGATCAGTCGTGTATTTTATCATGTATATTTATGTTCATTGTAAAAGAGTTTATGTTTATTCAAAAACAAAAATTTTTATTTATTTTAATTAAATTTAAAGTGCATGTTTCCTTTTTTAAAAACATTCCTAAAAATTTTTGTAAGAGAACTAATTCTTTGCATGTCAATAATAATTTTTGTTTCGTTACATAAACTTACTCACGTGTTGCGTACCCTCAATGAGTAAACCTGACTTTCAGCCTAAGATACCAAAGAGTCAAAGCATCTAATTTAAATATTCATTAAAATCATATTTCTTGTAAATAAATATTATCAAAAATTAATTTATCGGTGCATGCACGGACTCTACGCTAGTGACGTACACTGGGAAGCACAAATTAATGTAATATATGCCATTATTGTCTGGATTTCATAGCCTAGGATACCGTAGAATCAAATTATGAATATTTATAGTATATGATTGCTTCCTAGCTAGCGAGACCCACGAGTCAATTAAACTAATATTAATTGGTAACTGATGATAAATAATAATAATAATAATAATAATAATAATAAGTAGCAGTAGTAGTAGTAGTAACTGTTGGAATAATTATAATAATAATTATTTTTTGGACATGCATAAATTAGTATTTTTGTCCAGATTAAATTGTTCACCAGAATAATGTATACATGTGTTGGATTAGCTGATAATAGGTGAGAAGTCTCTTCCTCTTCTTCTGTTTTTTGTTCCATTTTCTCTCCTCTGCAGGCTCCAGAAAAATGGCCTCCGCACCTTCAATTCCAAGAAAAAATTTCTCTTCTCTATTACTATGAAATTGTTTATATTTCACATGCTGTAAATATGTGTATAGAAAATGTTTAATTTCATTGGAACAAAATTTGTATGAACCCTAATTTAATTTTCGGAATTGAGAAGTGATTGGTTGCTCAAATTGTGATATCAAACCTTGGGGTTTTTGAAGAGACTAGAATTTTGAAGTGATCCCAATTGAAATGGTGAAATTTGTGCTTTGGATGATTTGGAAAATTGATATTTGTGCTTATAATTTCCGCTGCGCTATCGTATATCAATAAATTGATTATTCATTTTTCCCAAATTTTATGAACCCTAAAATTGTTAATTTGGGAATTTGGGAAATTTTTTTCAAACCCTAAATCAAATTTCCTAACACCATCCGTGATTGATGAAGTTCCAGCAACTTTCATTAAGCATGAAATTAATAGCACATAACATTGATAAGCCATGAGCATAGAGCTTCACGCTCACCACGAGCCATGGATAAAGGTCTGAAATGCAACCCACCTTCACCCTCGGCCTCCTCTGCGGCGGACGCTTGCTGCGGTGTGCTGTGCGTGCTGGAATGGACGCGCGGCTGCAGCGGTCACAACAGGTTGAGGCGTGTACGGCGCCGCTGCTGCTGCAAAGGACTTGCACTCCCAATGGATGCCGGCAACGTTTTCATGCAGGGAAGGCGCGAGCTTGCTGCCGTCAGCATCCCGTGGTTAGCACCACGTTTCCGCTGCTTGATTTCTAAGCTGCTGCATTGGTTCGCCTTGTTTTGGTGAGGGAGTGTTGTGATTGGGCTAATTATTGCCGTGATTTGGATCCATGAGGTGTGCCATGATTTGCGCCACGATTTGCGTCGCCATCTTAGCCGAAACGGCGGCAACGGCAGCAGCAACTCCACGCGGCGGGGGTTCATCGTGGGGGGGTTGCTGGTTCGGTTGTTTCCCTTTGTGGGCTGCCGTTTCGTTATTTGTTTTTTGTTAATTGCTGAATATATGCCCACCGTTTATGATTCCATAATTGCTGCATACATGACCACGATTTGTGATTCTAATTTTCTAAATAGATGCTGTATATATTCCTTCCTTCTATGGATATTGTTCGTAAGTAATTCGTAAAGGGTACGAGGTTACCTGAACGAGTAAGGAAGGCGCCTTGACGGAAGCTCAAAGGTTGGGGCGAAGGCTCCGAGCGGGTTCGGAGGCCTGGATGAAAGCTCCGAGCTGGTTCGGAGGCTCGCACGAAAGCTCTGAGCGGATTCGAAGGCTTGGACGAAAGCTCCAAGCGGGTTCGGAGGCTTGGACGAAAGCTCTGAGCAAGTTCCTTTCGGAGAGAGTGCGGCGGCGGGGTGTACCTGCAAAGGCACTCCGACGCTCAAGTAAGCACAGGGATTAGGAGAGTTCTCTAAGAGGAGAATGAGAGGTACTTGGTGACCCGAGGGGTCGTGTGCTTTTATAGACGAGCTTGGAATGCAAAGATAGAGGTAAGATAGAGATAAAACGAGGGGGTTTGCTTATCNACACTTTGATAAGGATTTGGGCTTTTCCTTGGTAAAAGTGGTTGCTTATTATGTGCTCTTGTGAAGTTTTTGATTTGATGAAGGATCATTATTGGCTGGCCATTATGTTTTGATATGGGCTGCGTTTATTATTCTGTTTTGGGATTCAAACAATTTTTATGATGGACTAATGCATGATATATTTTTTTATTGTTTGCATTATAATTTTTTGTTTGATGGGCCTATTTTTTTCTAGATTAAATTGGCTGGTTGAAAATTTATTTTTTCATACAAAATGGGCTTTTTCTAACAAGAAGGTAATTTTAATTTTATCTCTTGTAAAACTATAGCAATGTGTCCATCTACTATGGAAGACTAAATGGGCATTGGTTTCGGATTGGGCCACTATCCTTTCTATTTTTGTCAAAACATTTAGTTTTGTTTTGAATATGGATGAGCCCTATTTTATTTTGGAGAAATGCAACAATGTTTCTCTGAGAATTTATGATATATGTGTATCTAGATAAATATTGTTGGATATTTTGCATGGTTGAGAGCTCGCCTTCGCGGGACGGACTGTGATAAAATATTGTTGTTTTGGAAAAGACTGTTGGATGTTTTACATAATCGTGAACTCGCCTTCGCGGGTCGGATTATGTTAGGACATCATTCTATTGTTGCATTAAGATTTATATTAATAATAAACTTACCCTTCGGTTTGTTTTTTTGTTAATATAATTCTTGGTGAATGGTTAATTATATCCCTAAGGTTTTCAGTATCCTCTCGATATTAGCTTTAAGGATATAATGTTATAGTTGAAAGCTCAACATTATTGTTTATATTGTTGAGATTATTGTTTATATTGTTTGATTCCCAAAATTCATTCAATAGGTATAAAAGTCAATTTAACTTCATGTTGTGGCTGTGTTATGAGATTGGGTGTCAGATATGAACTGGGAAATCAAATTTACTTATGCACGAACCCTACAGAAATCTCAATTTGGATATCTTTTGTTTTTGGGTTACCTGGATTAATTGGCATGGAATTCGTGTAAAGTTTGTTTTGAGAACAATTTTTGTGAAAAGTTCAAATAACCCAACTTTGCTATCGTTCAAAAGAAAGGTAATCTGCCATTTGCTAAGCTTTGCTAACATACATTTTATATAATTATGTGCTTGCCTTCGCGAGACCAATTATAATCAAATGTAATTTTGTAATTAAAAAAAAATTATTTGAGAATTTGTGTTTTTTGTTTGTATCATGTTCCAAGTTCTAAAACAATATTTTGTTAAATTTTATTTACTTTGGTGTTTTGGAACTATTTGTTTTGAGTTTTCAAATTTAATAATGTTATAAAATTATGAGATATCTTATTATATTTCGAGTTGAAAAATATTTTGTTGAAATTTATGACAATTTTGTTGTATCTCATAATTTGTCTATTCTCAGATATTATGTTTTATGCAATTCAAGTGGGAAAATATTGAATTATTGTGTGAATTGCATAAATCACTATTAAATTATAGTAAAATTCTGTTGTCATCAAAGTGCTATTCTTTTTGGGTAAAACATCATTTTTCATGGAGAAATTACTTTAATTTTGACAATATCTCTATGTTTTGTTTGATCAGCCACATTGTGTTTTTTGAGGAGCTTTGTTCACTAAATAATGTTGTGTGCTCCTTTTTTTTGGCTGAGAGTTTACCCACTATAAATATTTCAATTTTGTTATTGTGTGATATTGAGACTTTTGTAGAAATGTGAAAATTTCATTAATTTTGTTTTCACTTTTGGTGAAATTTATCCTTGTTAAATAAGTTATTATTATTGGTGTTATTATTATTTTTAATGGATTGCGACTATTGTTGGATTGTGTAAATAATGGACATATCCTTCGGTGTGACATTATTTGACATAATCATTGTGTGATAGAGAAAAATAATTTAATTATATTTTATATATACTGTAAGTAGTTTTTCAGTATTAGTATTATTATTTTTCTCTATCAAGTGAGAGACTTGTATATTGTGATTCAAGACCCTTCGGCGGGATTACAATGATATAAGTGCTCTAGTTCAATTAATTGCCCAATTAATTGAACATGAGAAAATCATTAATACGTGTGCAGATATTATTTGGGTTTATGATTTTCTCTACTTTTGATCTATCGTCGCTTTCAATTTTAGAACCTTAATTAAGAACATTGTTAAGTCTCTAACTCCCACTAAACAAAATTTTCAATATGCCGAGGAGTAACAATACTATCAAAACAAAATTTTCAATATGCCGAGGAGTAACAATACTATCAAAGAGACTTTACATTGTGTTATGTTCTTAATTGTTATTCAGTGTATGTCCAAACTTATTACTCCTTGGCATATTAAAATTTGTGTTTGTTTTAATATGTTGGATTAGTGGGAGTAATATATATTGTCATTATTGTCTTAAGACTAAATAATGTTTTGTCATATATTATTGTGCACTTTCGTTTTATATATATGGCATGTTGTGGTTTTTGCCATAAATTATCGCGTCCTTCCGTTTTATATATGGCGTACTGTGATAGACTCTTGTCTATTAAGTTACTACAGAACATGTTGTTGTTGATCCCCTAATCAATGACTAGCAACATTTCAGGGCATAATGAGGTTCATTTTGATGTTTTTTGGGTTAGGGGAGTTTGTTCTGTAGGTTCGATGTGACCTCATGTTATTGTGAATGCCATTTAAGCTTGCCTAGCTTAATTATTGACAAATTTTGTGTAATGGCATATAATTGAGACATATTGGACCCAGTTTCAATATTTATGTTGAGATATCTTGTTGCATCTCAAATGCATATGAGGCGTATGCAACTCATTCTTGAGCATGTAACCCGTATGGGTATAATGAGATTTTTTGATATATTGGTTTAGTGAGAGTTTTATCCCATATGTAATTTCCTTTTGGACCTCATGTGTTACATTGTCGTCTTATTGAAACATTTAACAATAATTATTTACTGCTGTGACGACAATTATCCTGTGTTGCCATAATTTGTTTATTATGATTTGCGCAATTGAAATTATTTATATTGTTGTTGTATAATGGCATAATATTTAGACATTTCGGACCCAGTCTCATGTTATTATTGTAACGAGATTGTCTTTCAATCTCATATAGCATCTTGGGCGGATGATTGGGATAAATATTTTTCGCGTTCATAAAGGTCACTGAAGTGTAATGGTTTTTTATTTCTGTATGATATCATTGTTCCTTCGAGTGTAATTTTCTGCAGTAATGGAATACTTATACATTTCATTTTGGATCTTGTGGCTAAGAACGTTGTGTTATTCTGGTATTTGTTGTGGCCACATAGTGTAAGATGATCTGGATTAATGTTTATTTTGTAATCTAATTTATGCTGTCCAAGTGGGAGAATGTTGGAATAATTATAATAATAATTATTTTTTGGACATGCATAAATTAGTGTTTTTGTCCAGATTAAATTATTCACCAGAATAATGTATACATGTGTTGGACTAGCTGATAATAGGTGAGAAGTCTCTTCCTCTTCTTCTGTTTTTTGTTCCATTTTCTCTCCTCTGCAGGCTTTAAAAAAATGGCTTCCGCGCCTTCAATTTCAGATAAAAATTTCTCTTCTCTATCCCTATAAAATTATTTATATTTCATATGCTGTGATTAGAATAAACATAATAATCTATAAGTAACGAGCCTACTCGGTTTTTCCCTCATGGAGGATCATTACTAGATATATTAGTCATATGCCCTACCACTGACATGTTACTATAAATACCACTGACACGTTACTATAAATAAAGTTATTTAAGCCGACCGAGGGGACCGTAGAATCACATCATGAGTATATTTTATAATTTATATGATTGCTTCCTAGGTAGCGAGACCCACGAGTCAATTAAACTAATATTAATTGGTAAATCATGAGAATCGTGCTAGATCTAAAGTAATTAACTAGTAGATCTACATGAATAAAAATTGAATATACATACATCATGCACTCCCGTTTAGTACTTAAATGTTAATTAGCCATGGACTCGCGTTTACTTATTTTTAATTAACCATGCACTTCTCCATTTTTAATTAATCATGCACTTGAGTTTACTTTCAAGGCTTCTCATGGGCACCCAACCAATCATTTTATAAAAGAGAACTGTTTAAATCCCATCCTTTATTACTATAAGTACACTAAATAAGTATATATAATAATAATAATAATAATAATAAGTAGCAGTAGTAGTAGTAGCGAGCCTGCTCGGTTTTTCCCTCATGGAGGATCATTACTAGATATATTAGTCATATGCCCTACCACGGACATGTTACTATAAATAAAGCTATTTAAGCCGATCGAGGGGACCGTAGAATCACATCATGAGTATATTTTATAATTTATATGATTGTTTCCTAGCTAGCGAGATTCATCGTGCTAGATCTAAAGTAATTAACTAGTAGATCTACATGAATAAAAATTGAATATACATACATCATGCACTCCCGTTTAGTACTTAATTGTTAATTAACCATGCACTCGCGTTTACTTATTTTTAATTAACCATGCACTCCTGTATTTTTGACTTGTGTTTACTTTCGAGGCTTCTCATGTCCACCCAACCAATCATTTTATAAAAGAGAAACGTTTGAATCCCATACTTTATTAGTATAAGTACACTAAAGAAGTATATATAATAATAATAATAATAATAATAACAACAATAATAATTAATAATAATAATAATAATAATAATAATAATAATAAGTAGCAGTAGTAGTAGTAGCTAGCCTGCTCGGTTTTTCCCTCATGGTGGATCATTACTAGATGAGTTCTGCCATACATACACCAAAAATCATACACCATACATACACCTCATACTTATATACATAAAGTTTGTGTTTTAACTCATGTAATGTTTGTGCACTTAATAAAGTATAGTTGAGAGTATCATTTACAAGTTTGTAAAGTTTGTGCACTAGTGAAAATAAAGTTTGTGCATTATTAATGGTGTATGTATGAGTGAATGAAATTGGGTGTACATATAACATTTTTGTTACTAGATATATTAGTCATATGCTCTACCACGGACATGTTACTATAAATGAATCTATTTAAGCCGATGGAGGGACCGTAGAATCACATCATGAGTATATTTTATAATTTATATGATTGTTTCCTAGCTAGCGAGATTCATCGTGCTAGATCTAAAGTAATTAACTAGTAGATCAACATGAATAAAAATTGAATATACATACATCATGCGCTCCCGTTTAGTACTTAATTGTTAATTAACCATGCACTCGCCTTTACTTATTTTTAATTAACCATGCACTCCTGTATTTTTGACTTGTGTTTACTTTCGAGGCTTCTCATGTCCACCCAACCAATCATTTTATAAAAGAGAAACGTTTGAATCCCATACTTTATTAGTATAAGTACACTAAAGAAGTATATATAATAATAATAATAATAATAATAACAACAATAATAATTAATAATAATAATAATAATAATAATAATAATAATAAGTAGCAGTAGTAGTAGTAGCTAGCCTGCTCGGTTTTTCCCTCATGGTGGATCATTACTAGATGAGTTCTGCCATACATACACCAAAAATCATACACCATACATACACCTCATACTTATATACATAAAGTTTGTGTTTTAACTCATGTAATGTTTGTGCACTTAATAAAGTATAGTTGAGAGTATCATTTACAAGTTTGTAAAGTTTGTGCACTAGTGAAAATAAAGTTTGTGCATTATTAATGGTGTATGTATGAGTGAATGAAATTGGGTGTACATATAACATTTTTGTTACTAGATATATTAGTCATATGCTCTACCACGGACATGTTACTATAAATGAAGCTATTTAAGCCGATGGAGGGACCGTAGAATCACATCATGAGTATATTTTATAATTTATATGATTGTTTCCTAGCTAGCGAGATTCATCGTGCTAGATCTAAAGTAATTAACTAGTAGATCTACATGAATAAAAATTGAATATACATACATCATGCGCTCCCGTTTAGTACTTAATTGTTAATTAACCATGCACTCGCCCTTACTTATTTTTAATTAACCATGCACTCTTGTATTTTTAATTAATCATGCACTTCTGTTTACTTTTAAGGAGGGCTGTCAAAATGGGCCCGGTCCGTTTACTTGGTTAAATGGACAGACTTTACATGCAAAAAATAGGCCTGCGAAAATTTGAAAAAAAATTGGACCAGCCAGTTTAAGCACGACCCGTTTAGGCCCGGCCCGTGAGCCGTAATTTTTTTTAACCTTTTAAATAATTTTTTTAAATTTTTTTTGATTTTTTTTGAATTTTTTTAAAAAAAATAAACGGGTTAGCGGGCAGCCCGTTTAGGCTCGCGAACATACCATAAAAGAGCCGAACCCTAAAAATATGCATATTTTTGACCCGGCTCGTTTAGGCTCGCGGGCCTAAACGAGGTAGGCTCGCCCGTTTTGACAGTCATACTTTCAAGGCTTCTCGTGTGCACTCAACCAATCGTGTTATAAAAGAGAAATGTTTGAATCCCATACTTTATTAGTATAACTACACTAACGAAGTATATATACGTAGAGTATTTCTCTTTTTAATATTTATAAAGATAGGTTAATAGAAAATATATGTACATCGGTGTTTTTGTCTATATATAAAATTAATTTTCTCTTATGCAAGCTTATAATATAATCACCACAACAAGGTTAGATATGATAACATTATATAGTTACATGTGACACTAAAAATTAGACTATATAAAAATTTATAATGCATTTCTTATACTATATTATCAGAACTATCAAGCCTTAACATATGCAGTGCATTAAACAAGGCCAAAGGGTCTGTCTAACATGCTCAATAGAGTAAGGTGTGATAGTATAAGTTATGAAAAGTCATTATATAAGTGTTGAAATTGATTAAAATAATACAATTGAAAAAGTCCTATATCACCAAAAAGTACAAAGGGAGAAGGAGGTCAAGTGATACGTGCACAAGGGACAAAAAATAATAAATAAATTGGACATTACATCATTAGAGGACAAGATGGAGATTTCAACATGCAATAAATTAAGCTTATTTTATTCGGACTATGTTGGGTCATTATCTTATTTTGGTTATGTTTTGTTTATTTATTTTAAGTATTTAGATCATTTAATTTAATTTTATTTTATTAGCCTAATTTAGGTCAATTGTTATGGGCTTATCTTTAGTTTAAATTATGTTTATATTTTGTTTTATCTTTAATTTAGATTTGAATATAATATATGAGGTTATAAATACCTCATAAACTAGTACAATGAAGAACAATTTTTTATGAATGAAATTTCATATTGTTTTATCTTTAAAAAACCTTTCTTTGTAAATGTGTGATCTCTTTGTGTGTGCAAGGTGAGTGATTTGTTTTGCATGTTGCATCAAGAAGTTAGGTAATCTCATTCTAAGGTAATTATCAATTTTTTGCTCTTATCCCAATTATTTACGTTTCTAAGAGTAGGTTCCTTAGGATTTAGTAGGGTAGATGTTTATCCTATTCTTTGTTCTGAGTCAAAGAGAAATTTGACTATTACCTTCAACATATTGCCTTCAGACACTAGCCGACGATATTACCGTTGGTAAAGGCAACACATCCGACGATAACCGGCTCACATGAAAAGAACCGGGAAAGAGGAATTAGATTACTGTCAGCACAAAAATTGGATAGTAACACAGGTAATTGTTTGCTGGAAAAGGGCGCCAAAATGTTACCGTCGGCATAAACCGACGGTAAAAAATGTGAAGTTTTGTTTATCAAAAAATAAAAATAATTTCCATCGGTCACTGCAGACGGTAAATTCAAGCCAATTATAATATGCCAGGTGTGTGGGACTCACTTTACTATCGGCAAGGACCGACGTAAATCGACGGTAACGTAACCATTTACTGTCGGACTCAACCGACGGTACCTTCTCGGAAATACTAACCGACACGTTTTCCACAATGTTGAACGTTGCCATAAATATATAGTTACCGTCGGACTAAACCGACGGTAACCATCTCGGAAATAATCGCCTCGAAAAATACTAACCGTAACGTTTTCCACAACGTTCAACGTTGCCATAAATATATATAGTTACCGTCGGACTAATCCGATGGTAATCTGTTCAACCATTGCTATAAAAACCCATCTCCCCTATTACTCCCACTCTTCTGTCCTCCCCAAATTTACTTTCCCAAAATGTGAGGCTTGTCTGATTATGCTGGTGGTGATGCGAGGGGGTGAAATGTTAGCTTCGCATCCCTTGCATCACCATTAGCATAATCAGAGGATCACAAGGCCAAGATAACATTTTCTACCCATCCCCCGTGGTACTCCCATTCTTCTGTTCTCCCAAAATTTACTTTCCCAAAATGTGAGGCTTGTTTGATTATGCTGATGGTGACACGAGAGGGAAATGTTACCGTTGCATCCACTCGTACGATGCAAAGATAACATTTTCTGCCCTCGCGTCCCCATCAGCATAATCAGAGGATCACAAGGCTAGGTTAGCGAAGATAACATTTTCTACCCTCGCATCACCGCCGGTTCGGGTGGGTTGGAAAGGTTAGGAGAATAATTTTTTAGTTTATAGTTTTTTAGTTTATCGTTTTTTAATTTAAACTTTTTAATTAATGTAGTTTTTTTAATTTTTTAGTTTGTAATATACACGTTATATTCAATTAAAAATTTTATAATTTTTTTTGTTATTTTTATGCAATTAATAATATTAATGTTATATCAAAATCAATAATAAATAATTAAATTAAAAATAAAAAATAATTTAAAAGATAAATTAAAGGTTTTTTAATTTAAACCTTTAATTAATATATTTTTTTTAATTTTTTAGTTTGTAATATACATGTTATATTCAATAAAAATATTTTTAATTTTTTTTGTTATTTTATGCAATTAATAATATTTATGTTATATCAAAAGCAATAATAAATAATTAAATTAAAAATAAAAAATAATTTAAAAAATAAATTAAAGGTCTAAAAGCAAAAATTTGTAATTGTGAATAAATAATAATTAATGAAAACAATTATATGTTAAATAAAATATTAAATTTTTTTTATAAAAAAAACCAAGTAGTTACTACGGTAATGCACTAACCCTAAACCCTAAACATTAAAAATATTTACCGTCGGATCTTGCCGACGGTAATAAAAGTCTGAGTGAGTTTATCGAAAAAATAATTGCACGTGTTACCGTCGGCTTTTTCAGACTGTAATGGCCTCGGAATAGCAACCGGTGCAAAAGTCTAAGCACGTGCCTCGAAGCAGTAAATGTTGTTTCCGTCAGCTAATATTGACGGTAACAATAACGACCACGTCGATGTGTCTTCTCCAACGTTCAAATTCCTGTCCCTTTACCGTCAGACAAATGCGACGGTAACTGTGTATGTCCGACAGTAACGTGAACCGCCATTGCTTTAAAAGCTTCTCCCCCTCCCCCGTGGCGTTCTCTCCAAAACTCTTCAAAACTCTCTCCC
This sequence comes from Nissolia schottii, assembly GCA_003254905.1. NCBI lineage: Eukaryota > Viridiplantae > Streptophyta > Magnoliopsida > Fabales > Fabaceae > Nissolia > Nissolia schottii. Next base: position 38,785 of record QANU01042739.1, read on the forward strand.
AAACCATGGTTCTCTCACCACTGCCGCTTTCGCTGCCGCCGCCACCACCGTTGTCGCCGCTCTCATTTTTACCGCCGCCTCGACAAAAGGATTTTGTTCTCAATCCACGGTTGGAGGCTAGTTTTTATTGTCTAAAACCCCTTTGGCTAAAAAAAAATCATTTAAGTATAATTAATTAAAAATGCTACATGTACACCCAATTTCATACACCCATACATACATCATTAATAATGCACAAATTTTATTCTCACGAGTACACAAACATTACAAACTTGTATATAATACTCTCAACTATATTTAATTAAGTGCACAAATATTACATGAGTTAAGACATAAACTTTATGTATATAAGTACGAGATGTATGTATGAGATATGATTTTTAATGTACGTGTAGCATAACTCATAATTAATTGCCTCCTAACTAGTTGAACTGAGACCTACCAGTCAAGCACGTGGATCATGCGAAAACTACAATATATTTGTTTATCTAAATGGCAACCAATAAGTTGTAGAAAAGAAAATATTATATTGCCAGTTAGCAACGTATGGTGTAACGGACATAAAAAAAACAGAAATGCTCAACATGAAATTGGATTCAATAAATAATAATAATAATAATAAGTAGCAGTAGTAGTAGTACCGGGCCTGCTCGGTTTTTCCGTCATGGAGGATCATTACTAGATATATTAGTCATATGCCCTACCACTGACATGTTACTATAAATAAAGTTATTTAAGCGGATCGAGGGGACCGTAGAATCACATCATAAGTATATTTTATAATTTATACGATTGCTTCCTAGGTAGCGAGACCCACGAGTCAATTAAACTAATATTAATTGGTAAATCATGAGAATCGTGCTAGATCTAAAGTAATTAACTAGTAGATAGATCTACATGAGTAAAAATTGAATAAACATACATCATGCACTCCCGTTTAGTACTTAATTGTTAATGAGTCCGGCTGCTCGTGCATTTAAAAATATATACTATGTATATATCTCATATTTATATATAAAATTTATATTTTAACGCTTGTAATATTTGTGTATTTAATTAAATATAATTGAGAATATTATTCATAAGTTTGTAATATTTGTGCACTTGTGAGAATAAAGTTTGTGCATTATTACGTACTATGTTTGTGTGTTTTTTAAATAAATTTTAGATTGTAAAACATTCTGATAATTTTGTAATGTTTATGCATTTACACGTATAAAATTTGTGCATTACTATTTGTAATATTTATGCATTTTTAAATAAAATTCAGATTGCATGTAACTCTAAACTATAAGTTTATAGTAGTGTAGTCCAAATAAAATTTATGCATGAATGACCATAAAATTTGTGTTTTAACGTTTGTAATGTTTGTACTTTAATGCCTTTAAATTTGTGCTTTATTTTAAGAAACTATATTGTGTACGTATAATAATCATTAATTATCTAATTTAAATAGTGTATATATCAGAGTATGAAATTGGATGTACACTTAACATTTTTATTGTTAATTAATCATGCACTCGCGTTTACTTCAAGGCTTCTCACTGCACCTAACCATCAATCGAGGAGACCGTAGTATCAAATCAGATCATATATTTCGTATGGTTGATTTTTTTTTTTTTAGGTTGTCTGTCCGGTACTCAAGGCTTAACCTTGACTAATCTGAATCGATTCAGGTCACGTACTTGATTATAGCAGGTGAGTCTCTCAACGGAAATAACTATGTATACAATGTTAGGAGGATTTTTAAAGTCTAAATTTTTTTTATGCTGAGTCTTACTTTTAATTTTATTATTAGAGTAAGAAAATGAGATAAAGAGAGAAAGTGTTTAGTTCTTATAAATTGAGATGAAAACCACTTCTTACATTTTTAATATCCCATTGACACATGACATAATATGTAGAACAAGGTCTTGAGCAATTTTATTTTATTTTTCTATTTGTGATGTATTTATTAATTTATTATAGTCTAAAGTTGAGACCAAAGTTAGAACCTTTTATTAGAAAGGAGAATTCCATTTTTTAAACAATTTTATTTTCGTGACATGTAACGAAGTCTAATGAAACGAAAGTTGGCTCTTGCCGAAGGATTCATGGCATGTTACACATTTACAGGAACTTAATTAATTATATCTATAAAGGATCGGATTATAAATATAAAATTGAATATATATGAATAAGGCACAGTGGCATCCAACCAGATGGCCGGATCAGATATAGCAGTATGTGAATAAAAATTGAATATGCAGGCATCATTCACTCGCGTTTACTTATTTTTAATTAACCATGCACTCGCGTTTACTTATTTTTAATTAACCATGCACTCCTGTATTTGTAATTAATCATGCACTTCTGTTTACTTTCAAGGCTTCTCATGTGCACTCAACCAATCATTTTATAAAAGAGAAGTATTTGAATCTCATACTTTATTAGTCTAATCATCCTCCTTATAACTTTATGCATGGTACTTAACAACAATATTGTTTTTAATTTCTATTTTAAACACCCCCAATTGTCAAATGTCATCGTGGTGTGGTGTGGTGTTGTTAGGATGATAACTACACATCCATCCAACAAAAAAAAGGATGATAACTACACTAAAGAAGTATATATACGTAGAATATTTCTCTTTTTAATATTTATAAAGATAGGTTAATATAAAATATATGTACATTGGTGTTTTTGTCTATATACAAAATTAAATTTCTCTTATGCAAGCTTATAATGTAATCACCGCCAACAAAGGTTGGATATGATAACATTATATAATTACAAGTGACATACTAAATATTAGATTATATAAAAATTAGATTATATAAAAATTTAGAGTGTATTTCTTATGTTATACTGTCAGAACTATCACGCCTTATTATATGCAATGCATTAAACAAGGCTAAAAGATCTGTCTGACATGTTCATTAGAGGAAGGTCTGATAGGATAGCGTTGAAATGTCATATGCCCTTCCACTGACATGTGATCAAAGCCGATCGAGGGGACCGTAGAATAACATCATGAGTATATTTTATAGTTTATATGATTGCTTCCTAGCTAGCGAGACCCACGAGTCAATTAAACTAATATTAATTGGTATCTCATGAGAATCGTGTTAGATCTATAGTAAATACCTAGTAGATCGACATGAATAAAAATTGAATATACGTAAATCATGCACTCCCGTATAGTACTTAATGAATCATGCCACACGCCATACTTATACATATAAAATTTATGTTTTAACGTCTTTAATATTTGTGCACTTAATTAAATATAGTTTAGAATATCATTTATAAGTTTATAATATTTGTACATTCAGAAAATAAAGTTGGTGCATTATTACGTATAATATTTATGCATTTTTTTAAATAAAGTTCAGATTATAAAACACTCTCATAATTTTGTAATGTTTGTGCATTTACACGTATAAATTTGTGCATTACTATTTATAATGTTTGTGCATTTTTAAATAAAGTTTAGATTGCATATAACTCTGGACTATACATTTATAGTAGTTTAGTCCAGATAAAGTTTATGCATGAATGCACATAAAAGTTGTGCTTTAACACCTGTAATATTTTTGCTTAGCCTTTAAGTTTGTGCTCTATTTTAAAAAATTGTATTGTGTGCATATAATAATCGTTAGTTAGTTAATTTGAATGGTGTATATATATGTGTGTATGAAATTGGGTGTACACGTAACATTTTTATTTTGTCTATATAAAATTAATTTTCTCTTATGCAAGCTTATAAGCTTATGATGTAATCACCACAACAAAGGTTAGAGATGATAACATTATATAGTTACATGTGACATACTAAACATTAGACTATATAAAAATTTAGAGTGCATTTCTTATATTATACTATCAGAACTATCAAGCCTTATCATATGCAATGCATTAAACAAGGCCAAAGGGTCTGTCTGACATGTTCAATAGAGTAAGGTCTGATAGTATAAGTTATGAAAAGTCATTATATAAGTGTTGAAATTGATTAAAATAATACACATTAAATAAGTCCTATACCACCAAAAAATGCACAGGGAGAAGGAGGCGAAGTGATACGTGCCCAAGGGGGCAAACAAATAATAAATAAATTAGACATTACACCACTAGAGGACAAGATGGAGATTTAAACATGCAACAAATTAACCTTATTTTATTCGGATCATGTTAGGTCATTATCTTATTTTGGTTATGTTTTGTTTATTTATTTTAAGTATTTAGAACATTTTATTTTATTTTATTTTAGTAGCTCAACCTTAGGTCTATTATTATGGGGCTTATCTTTAGTTTAAATTATGTTTATATTTTGTTTTATCTTTAATTTAAATTTGAATATAATATACGATGTTATAAATACCTCATAAACTAGTACAATGAAGAAAAATTTTTGATGAGTGAAATTTCATATAGTTTTATCTTTAAAAAACTTTTCTTTGCAAATGTGTGATCTCTTTGTGTATGCAAGGTGAGTGATTTGTTTTTCTTGTTGCATCAAAAAGTTAGATAATCTCATTCTAAGGTAATTCTCAATTTCTTGTTCTTATCCCAATTATCTACGTTTCTAGAACAGATTCCTTAGGAATTTAGTAAGGTGAGTGTTTATCCTATTCTTTGTTCCGAGTCAAAGTGTGTTACGATTTCAGGATTTTTATATCTTTAGGGTTCCATATCATTTGGTATCTGTAACAAGGTTTAGATAAATTTCTATTTATCTATCATTATTGTTTTGGTTCATATTAAAAAAAAAGTGCAGCATGAAAAGTAACCGTGTGGGTTGTGATTTTCAGATTTGTTAAAGTGCAACATAACGAAAGAATTTATATGTTATTCGATCACTTATATTTGGGTGTCGTACGTTCCTGCCATTGCTGGTTTGAAATCACATTAGATTTTGTAGATTTTTTTTTTTATTCTTAGTTTTGGTTAGTTTGAAATTAGATTTAGACGTTTCTTTAACTAAATATTAAAAAAAAAGTTTCATTCTTAATTTTATCTTATGTGGTCTCTTTGTAGTTTTTCTTTAATTTTGAGTCTCTCATTTTTTGTTTTGCCCTCATCAAAAATATAAAAAAATTTCTTAAATTGAGTTTGATTTAATTTTTGAAGTGCAACAACTTATAGTAGGGGTGCACATGGGTCTAGGTCAACCCGATGACCTGACAAATCCAATCCAACCCAAATTGATATTTTCGGGTTGGGTCGGGTCATCAGGTTGGTTTGGGTAATTTTTTATAAACCTGATTTTAATTGAGTTGGGTATTGGGCTTTGAAATAGAACCCGCATACCTGACTCGATTATACCCAAAAATGTAATCACCCCCAACAAAGGTTAGATATGATAACTTTATATAGTTACATGTGACATACTAAACATTAGACTATATAAAAATTTATAGTGCATTTCTTATATTATACTATCAGAACTATTAAGCCTTATCATATGCAATGCATTAAACAAGGCCAAAGGGTCTGTCTGACATGCTTAATAGAGTAAGGTCTGAGAGTATAAGTTATGCAAAGTCATTATACAAGTGTTGAAATTTATTAAAATAATACACATTGAAAAATTCCTATATAACCAAAAAGTGCAAGGGGGAGAAGGAGGCCAAGTGACACGTGCACAAGGGGGCAAAAAAGTAATAAATAAATTGAACATTACATCACTAGAAGACAAGATAGAGATTCCAACATGCAACAAATTAATCTTATTTTATTTGGACCATGTTGGGTCATTATCTTATTTCGATTGTGTTTTGTTTATTTATTATAAGTATTTACAACATTTAATTTTATTTTAGTTTATTAGCCCAATCTTAGGTCTATTGTTATGAGGTTTATCTTTAGTTTAAATTATGTTTATATTTTGTTTTATCTTTAATTTAAATTTGAATATAATGTACGAGGTTATAAATACCTCATAAACTAGTACAATGAAGAACAATTTTTGATGAATGAAATTTCATATTGTTTTCGCTTTTGAAAAACCTTTCTTTGCAAATGTGTGATCTCTTTGTGTGTGCAAGGTGAGTGATTTGTTTTGCTTGTTGCATCAAGAAGTTAGGTAGTCTCATTCCAAGGTAATTCTCAATTTCTTGCTCTTATCCCAATTATCTATGTTTCTAAGAGCAGATTCCTTAGGGATTAAGTAGGGTGAGTGTTTATCCTATTCTTTGTTCCGAGTCAAAGTGTGTGTTGCGATTTCAGGATCTTTATATCTTTAGGGTTCCACATTATTTGGTATCAGTAACAAGGTCTAGATAAATTTCTATTTATCTATCATTATTGTTTTGGTTCATACTAAAAAAAAAGTGCAGCATGAAAAGTAACCGTGTGGGTTGAAACACCCTAGCTAGCTAGCTTACGCTTAAGTCGTAAACCATGCTTCACTNGTGTAGTAAGTTCCTGTCATTGCAGGTTTGAAATCACATTAGTTTTGGTAAGATTTTTTTTATTCTTAGTTTTGGTTAGTTTGAAATTAGATTTAGACGTTTCTTTAACTAAAGATTGAAAAAAATGTTTTTATTCTTAATTTTATCTTACGTGGTCTCTTTGCTAGTAATTAGTAGTGTCTATCCCTAGTTGATTTTGTGTTTTCTTTAATTTTGAGTCTCTCATTTTTTTATTGTACCCTCATCAAAAATATAAAAAAATTTCTTAGATTGAGTTTGATTTAATTTTTGAAGTGCAATAGCTTAAAGTAGTGGTGCACACGGGTCCAGGTCAACCCGATGACCTGACCAATCCAATTCAACCCAAATTGATATTTATGGTAGGGGTGTTTATATCCCGGTCTGGCCCACCAACCCAGATCGGCCCGAAGCGTTCGGGCCGAATTGGGCCCGATTTCAAAAAACTCTAAAATACGATTTTAATTCATAACGGGTTCGGGTTTAGCCTCGAGTCACCTGGTTCGGCCCGTAGGCACTACTATTATGCATTTTTTATTTTTTTCCTCATCCCAAAGCCCATTACCCATTTTTTTTTCACTCTATCCCTCACCAATCACCACTTTCACTCTCACCCAATTACCCTACCCCAGCCCAATTACCCTAGCCCATTACACAAAGATTATGTTAAAAAAGTGATGGTGGTGTAAGATTGTCCCTTGTGTAGAGACCACGGAGTGTAATGGCGGTGTCCATTGTAACATCCCATTTTTTCCTTAGCAGAGATTTCATAAGAGAAATATCAGTAAAAGCCCTTTGTGTAGGTTAAGGATATAAGAGCCTGAATCCTTAGGACAAAAGTGTCTGTAGAAATTATTCTGTTTAGTTTCTCGAAATTCTGATGACACTTAAAAGATTCCTCTTGGCCCTTAGAATTTGATGGTAAATCCAAACTGTCAAAAAAATGGAGTTCCGCTTAGTTTCGGACGATTTTACAGACACTAGATCAACTCCTTTAAGCCCCCAGGGTTGAACAGAGAGTCCCAAGTCTCTGGAAACCCAACCCTTATAGAGGAAAAGATCACAAATACCTTAGAATAGCCTCAAATCCTCACTAGGAAAATTAGGAGATCGCAGAAAGACGACCAGAACATTTTTTGGACGGCCGTACGCGAAACACCCAGACAACGTACGGCAAAACACGATCAAACGGGATTGGAAAGTGGGCCCCACGGCCAAGAAAAATCAGCTCACTTATGTTTTCTCTCTCCTCACCACAACCACATATTCTAGTTGAAAAGTCAGTCCTGACTAAGCGCTAACTGTTCGTTCTTATCTGTTTAATTTAATTTCTTTTTCCTTTTTCTTTTGCAAATTAAATGTGTGGCCACAAATGGCCAAGACCATTTCGGTTTCAGAGGCTATAAATAGCCCTCCATGCCATTTCATTTCTTTATTTTCACATCTCTTGAGTTCCTGCTCAAGTTCATTCAGTTCGGAGACCCTGCCATTACGCTGCTAGAAAGATATAAGAAGCTAGTCAGAGAAGCACACGGCTCTGGGAACCTCTGTTCTAACCTCCTAATCATCTCTAATCCTCCAAGAAAGTGGGTAATCCTAAGCTTGCTCACTTCCTTGGTGGCTTCTATGAGCTTGTTTTGCTTATATGCTTATATTATGTCTTATGCTAGACATGCTCGGTTAGGTATAGATAGATGACTTTGATATGTTTTCTGAGCTGGATATGATTGTATGGTGATTTTTGGAACTTGTGGTGAAGCCCCAAGAAGAAGCCATGGATATGGTTTGAAAGAAATGCAAGAAAACAAAAGGGGGAACCTCAGTCACGCATAGGGCGCTGAGCGGCCTCCAGGGACTGCTGAGCGGCCTGGGATATAAACCTTAGAAAATGTTTTGAAAACTAATCTGTGACTAGGTTGACTCCAGGGATCGCTGAGCAGCCCCAAGGGACGCTAACCGGTACCAATGGACGTTGAGCGGCCTGAACCGTGGTTGCTTCATGGGATCCGGGAATGAATGCTTATGAAATTTATGTTTATGAAAGTATCTTATGCCACCTGGTTCCAACAAACACTTGCCCAAACGACTTATGTAGATCAAGATATGATTATGTGATTATGTGTTTATGTGTTTTGGTAAAGCATGCATCATAAGGATAGATCACTAGAGGGTTTTGCTTAATGAAAAAAAAAAGGTCATAATGGAACGTAGGGAACAAGAGTATGGTTTAATGGAAAAGATAAATGTTCGTATGGTCAATGTTGTGAATGAATAAACATGTGAACGATCCGCTTCCAGCTTAGCCCAAAGGAAGGTGGCCCCTCACCACTCGGTAAGGGGTGGAGTCATGTGTCCTCGAGGAGCAGGCAGAAAAGGTAGGTCGTACACCGCCATGCGTGTCGACGGGCCTAGGGTGTGCGAGGAAGTATTGGACATGTGGGAAGATACCATGCTCAAAGGTTGCATGATGAACGATGAAAGATACCATGCCCAAAAGCGTGCATGATGACGAGTCCCATGCATTGATATCGTGCCCCATTAGCATGATGACCCCCTTGCATTGATACCCTGCCTAGAGTGCAGGATGAACTATCCCGTACCTGGCAAGCATGGTGAAATGATTCCCACGCAACATGCTTGTTTATCTAAATTGCAACCAATAAGTTGTAGAAAAGAAAATATTGTGTTGCTACTGTATGGTATAACGGACAAAAAAAATAGAAGTGCTCAACATGAAATTGGGTTCGATAAAAAATAATAATAATAATACTAATTTTCATTCTTAATTTTATCTTATGTGGTCTTTTTGCTAGTAATTAGTAGTGTCTATACTTAGTTGATTTTGTGTTTTTTTTTTCAGTTTGTGTTTCATTAATTTTGAGTCTTTCATTTTTTTTTGCCCTCATCAAAATATTAAAAAATTTCTTAGATTGAGTTAGATTTAATTTTTGAAGTGCAACAACTTAAAGTAGGGGTACACATGGGTCCGGGTCAACTCGATTACCGACCAATCCAATACAACCCAAATTGATATTTTTAAGTTGGGTCGGGTCATCGGGTTGATTTGGGTAATTTTTTATAAACCCGATTCTTATTGGATTGGGTATTGGGTTTTGAAACTGAACCTACATACCTAGCTTGCTGATCTAATTACGTAAATTTTTATATAAGTTTTTTTAAAAAAAAAAATTCCTTACTCCCTCCCTCATCACAATCACGTTCTAAGGAGAAAGGAGATTTTTAAAGAAAATGTGATGATTGTGATATTAGATATGTTCTAGTATGTTCTAATGAGCAGTTTTTGTTTAGAAATAAAGAAAGTATTTTTTGTGTTGATATTAGTCAGTGTTAGTTTTTCTCTTTATAATAAACACAACCCGACTACTTAACCCAATTCAATCCACATACGGTTGGGTTGGATCGGTTTGAATATTTTTTTTTATAAAAAAACCAATCCAACCCAACCCGAGTTCATTTACTCGGGTTGCCTTTTATTTCACCCTAAACCTGACCCAACTAGACCTATGTACACCCCTAACTTAAAGTGATCAACAGACGTAAAAGGCAAGAGTCATGAGCACAAAAGAGGGTAAAAGTCAATTTGAGTGCAAACATGAGTGTGTATTTTTTGAGTGAAAACATGTGAGAAGAGTGGTGAGATTATTTTACTAACACTTTTACATGTTATTTAAATGGCTTAAGAAGTACTAACTTTGAAGATGATGTACAAGAAATTTATGGCTGAATTTCAGAAGATAAATAGTAAACCTGATAAGATAGATGAGTGAAAAAAGGAGGTAGATCGAGCTATATTAAAAAATAGCAAACAAGGCAGTTCAAGGAATAGAGGTTCAAATTCAACAAAAAAAGTGTTGGATAAAAGGAAGAAGAATGATTTGTAATTGCACAATTCAAAAGGCAATTATGATTCTTCTAATCTCACTTCTTGGCTTAGTGAAATTGCATGCTTCAAGTGTCAAGATTTGGGTCATTTTGTTTTAATGATTTCCCAAATGAAATAACTACAATCCTTAAGATTGGAATTGAGTGCTTCAAGTGTCAAGCGTTGAGTCATTCTTTATATGATTGCCCAAACAAAATAACCGTGAACCTTAAGGAGAATGAAATAGTATCTGAATCTGAGGGTAGTGATGATGATGAATCTAGTGCTGATGATGATATGCAATCTTTGAAAGATTATTCCCATACTTATGATTATGTTGAAAATCTTGTGCATGGTAAAACACTTGTTGATAGTTGTGTGCTGGATGATGACGGTCAAAACAAATATATTTTTTGAGGATAATGGTTAGAAGATCACTCTTACTCTATTATCACCCAAAAATGTTCATCTTAACCCAATGAAACTCAAACAAAATTTTCCTAAAAATTTAGAATTTGAAGACGTATTCCCAAATGAGGCACCACAAACTTTATTACGTGTTGTTGTTGATTATGTACGCAAGATAGAGAAATGTAGAGCAATGAACATGAAGGCGCAAGCAATGTCTAAGAAGAGAAGTAAGTTGACAACTCAAGAATTGCATGAAGGGTGAAAGCATGTGGTGTTTCAACTTGGTGAATGGGTTTGGTTTCATTATTGGAAGATTTACGGATAAATCTTTTTGAAGAGGGAGAAAATGACACATGCATAAGGGGGAAAAAATAATAAATAAATTGGACATTACATCACTAGAGGTCGAGACTGAGATTTCAACATGCTACGAATACCTTATTTATTCAGGCCATGTTGGGTCATTATCCTATTTTGTTATGTTTTGTTTATTTATTTTAAGTATTTAGAACATTTGAATTTATTTTATTTTATTAGCCCAATCTTAGGTCTATTGTTATAGGACTTATCTTTAGTTTAAATTAGGTTTATCTTTTGTTTTATCTTTAGTTGAAATTTGAATCTAACGTAAGAGGTTATAAACACCTCATAAATTAGTATAATGATGAACAAATTTCGATGAATGAAATTTCATATTGTTTTATCTTTAGAAAACTTTCTTTGCAAAATGGGTGATCTCTTTATGTGTGCAAGTTAAGTGATTTGTTGTGCTTGTTGCTTCAAGAAATTGGGTAATCTCATTCTAAGGTAATTCTCCATTGTCTGCTCTTATCCCAATTATCTACATTTCTAAGGGTAGGTTCCTTAGGGGATTAGTAGGGAGAATGTTTATCCTATTCTTTGTTCCTAATCAAAGTGCGTGTTGGGGTTTTGGGATCTTTATATACTTGGGGTTCTGCATTACCAAGGCTATAAATAAGGAGCCAAGTTCGTCATTTAGCTCACACTAGTCAGAAACACTTTAAGCTTGTATATGACTTTCTTCTATCTTTTTTCTACTCTTGTATTAGAGTGTTGTAAGGTGTGTTAGATATTAGATTTGGAGAGTATGGGTGTACTGGGGCCATGAGATGGTTAAGAGAGAAGTCTGTGTGTTGTAAGAATTTTCACATAGTGTTTTCTCTTGTTGTCTTCGAACCAAAATCGTGGTTTTTTCTCCAGTTTTAGAATTTTCATGTTAACTCTTGTGTTGTGTTCTTGATCCATTTTTTTTCTGTTCTTCTAAGGTACGTTCCGCAAGGGGAGAAATGATATTTTTCCCAACAACTGATATTAGAGCTTATAGTTCAATGAGATATATGCTTAATATGCTATGTGGTTGAAACATCGTCTAATCTTTCACATAAAAAAAATAATTATCCTAGGTTGCTTGGTTCCTAGGGTTGTTGGAAGGAAGTGTGATACTGTGAGAGTGTTACTCTGGAAAAGTTTTGGCTAAGGAAAGACTTGGTATTTAAGCATGTCCATTATGACCCAACTCTCTTTCATGGGAACCTCCCTGGTGCATAGAATACAGTTTACACTATTTCATTATATGGTTTCAATGTCAAGCTTTTCAAGTACTGTTGTGAAGTTTGACATAGAGAAATTTGATGAAAGAATCAATTTTGGCTTGTGGCAAATACAAGTCAAGGATGTGTTGGTACAATAAGGATTACATGTGGCATTGAAAGGGAAAGTTTCTTACATGGAAAATGACAAATGGGAGGAACTAGATTTAAGAGCTGCAAGTGAAATTTGTTTGTGCTTGGCAAAGAATGTTCTTGCAAATGTGCATGGGGTGTCAATGGCCAAGGCACTTTAGGAGAAGCTCGAAGGGTTGTATCAGTCAAAGGGCATATAAAATTGATTGTTGTTAAAGGAGTAGTACCATAATTTACGCATGGATGATGATATGAAAGTCTTCCATCATCTTAGTTCTCTTAATGTTATCATCTTTAAATTAGAGGCTATTGGAGTCAAGGTTGATGATGAAGATAAAGTGCTAAGGCTCATATGGTCTCTTCTGTCTTCCTAGGGACATAAAAATCTGTTTTGATGTATGGGAAGAAAACTCTGAATTTTGAAGATGTTGCTAGTAAAATTATTTTCGAGGAAAGAAGAAAGAAAAGTGATGGTAGCACTTCATCAAACTTGGTGTTGGTAGTAAGAAGGAAGAAGAACCATGGGAAGAATTTGACATGCTAAAAATGCAGAAAGTCTGGACATGTAATTTTTCTTGAGGCGGAGCTACATCGGAAAAAGGCTCAGAGTCAGATGCTAGCAATGTTTCTCTCGTTATGACAATTATTACAACTAATTCTTTGTACATGTATAAGTGAATATAAATTATGCTGCTAACTTAGCATAACGTTCGAAGACCCTGCATATGACTCACTGGAACAATTACTGAACATTGATTTCTCCCCTATAAAGCGGAGCTCGCCACTGACTGGGAGGCTAATACTACTACTGCACTAAAGGATCAACTTCATGGCCAGGAAATGGGTACCACAGTATTATGCCACATAACATATACTAAAACATAATTAATCATACATTAACAATAAAACAATAACAATGATAATAACAACAACAACAACAACAACAACAACAATAATAATAATAATAATAATAATAATAATAATAATAATAATAATAATAATAAT
>QANU01042739.1:53121-64636 GCA_003254905.1 Nissolia schottii
TTCATTTTAAATCACTAAGAAAATAAATAGATTAGATGTGGAAGTGTACCTGAATCCATAGGAATTGATATTAATGTTTGGATATGTGATTATTGGTCTTTCTTAACCAAAATCTTTGTATTCCCCTGACAAAGCGCTAGCGCAGATGGGAAATATACTGCTTATTCGATTTTGATGTGTTGGAGATCAAGACCCTTTATTATCTATTTATACTTAGTTGTTGGTTCTCATGAAAAGCTAGAAGGCTAAGCAAAAATAGCATGATAGGTTTTTATTCTCATTTGGGCTCAAACCGAAAGTAGTCTAGACTTATTTTATTTTATTTTAAATAATAGTGAGACCATCATATATATAAGTCATGATAAAATAGCTAATATGATCATTATATATATATATATATATATATATATATATATATATTCCACAAAACAGACCAAGGAAATCAAATATTCTTACAATCTCCCACATGGCCTATACATATCTTACTTGAAGATAATCATATAAATTTTTTTTAAGTGCGCGTCTAAATGTTATTTGTCCTTACTACTTTATTAATCTTGTCCATCTCATATACTAATGATGGAGCTACCGCAACTTTCATCACATTAAAGTTGCAATTGAACCACAATGATCACCATACTGATATGCTCAACTACATAGATCAAGTTTGGATAAGTAACATGAAAATTACATGTAAAATGATCCCATTCATGTCTATTTTCAACTGGTCCAACTTTATTATTTATGAGATCAAAATAATTCAAAGTGAAAACAAAATAACTGAATACTTTATTTCTGTAGAAAAAATATAGTTATACATAAGGTTTGTCTAACATAAATGAGCATCCCAATGCACACCCCCACTAATCTAGCATATCATTAATATGATATTACACCCATATGCGCATTATGCTCATGAAAGACCTTAGGTGGTAGTTCCTTAGTGAGCAGATCCACAACCTTGGAATTTGTGATAATATGCTCTATAGACAATTGACCATTCTAAACTCTTTTTTTATATGACTGTCAAAATATTGTCACAAAACAACTTAATGCCATTTGAATTTTATCTATAATTTGCAACCCTTATGACAAAAATCCGTAGTCATTTTAGATAATTGGATGCCTCATAACAAATTATTAAACCAACTACAATGGTAGAGGAAGCAATGAGTGTCTGCTCAACACTATTCTGAATAACTTCTCCACTAAGCATATAAATATGGTTTGAATTGGATCTATGGCTATTTCGGCATCCACCAAAGTCAAAGTTTGAATCCTTAATGATATCTACCTTGCCCGACTTCCTGTATGTGAACACAAAATGTTTTGTTCTCTAAAGGAATCATAAAAACCTTATGGTTGTTATCCAATGGTCCATTCAAATTGCTCAAATATCAGCTTAACATCCAAAAAAAATGTACGCAATATCTGTAGGCGTACAAACTTAAGCACACATTAGAATTCCTACTGTCGAAGCATAGGAAAACTTTTGTATTTCTTTAGTTTTAAAACCATTCGTAGGGAGTTGAATGAGAATAGGCTTGTCTCCTTTAACAATAGGGGTTTCTTTTAGTCTTCAGTTATGCATCCCAAATTTCTGTAAATACTTAAAAATATGTATGCTCCTACATATCTTAAGGTATGTACAATCATCAACCACATTTATCTCTAAATTAAATGAGATAATAACTTGAAGAAATTTGTAATATTCACCTTGTTTGATTGAATATAGTTCTTCTTGTAATATGGCTGTTCTGAAGATGTCCCCTTGGTGGTATCTTCTTTTAAGATCAATCCATAATTGATAGCAATCTTCTATCCAAATGACACTTTGATATATCCCAGAACTGAGAGACCGAGTGATCCAGGACAAAATGTATGTGTTACATTTGTCCCAAGCTGCATATTGTGGATAAGAAGCAGATGGCTTGAGTATTGTGCCATCAACAAACTTTATTTTGTTCTTGCCTTTCAAAGCAAGCTTCATTGCTTTCTCCCATGTATGATAGTTTTGGGGAGTAAGAATTGTTGAAATTAAAGAGGCACCTGGATTCTCTCCAGGGTGTAGGTAAAAAGGATCCAAAGTTGGATCTGTTGATGCAACATTGGAGATGTTGCTTAGGCGCAACAATTGCTGTAGATTTTGAAGTTGTTGAAGGAGGGATACTTGATCGGTGCTTTCAGAATTGTAATGATTTAGAGCAGTGTCCTCCATGATCAGGTATAGAACAAACAAGAAAGTCGAATATCCAGAGCACAGATACAAGAAACAGAAACAGTGATATGCGAAGAACAGAAATGGGAACAATTAAAAAACCTGGGATTTAATCATTGGAGCGGAAGCGAGAAGTGATTCGCTCTGATACCATCTTAGATTCCAAAATTATGGAACCATGGATCATGAAACAACAACAGCAGAAATCTGCTTTGTGTCGCAGATGAAAGAAAACTAGCAGAAAAGATAGAGAACCGAAAATGGAGAAAACATTAACTGAATCTTTCATTAATGGTGTATAAACTTGTGTTACAATGAATGAACCCATAGCTAGATATATATAGAGGAGTTTGTTAGGAATAGCCAACCTTTGTATAGAAATAGCAACCTCTGTGACAGAATTGGTTAATTAACATTTAACAAGAGTTGACTTGCTGTGACTTACACAACAAGTATTCTAACTACCCCTTGTCTATTTGTGATACTTAAGAACATAAATGGATTTCTTTAATTTTCAAACCATATTCTTTGTATCTCTTGATGTAACATCCCGAGTTTTCTTTAGAAAAATAATCGTAAAACATAAATATTTAACTAATTTTCTAATCACGCTTAGGGAATTAAAATGGGAAACTAATAGGTAAAATAATTCTTCGGAGAAAAATTCACAAACCCCTTTAAATATTAATACCCTTAGGTAGGGGGTAATTAGAGGATCGCGACTGTGAATGCTCATGAAGAATGTTTTGATGAAGACAAATGAAGCAAGCTTCCAAAGGTCCAAGAAAGCTCAAAAAGANACCGAGACTGCGAGCGATAAAACACGAGCTAACCGGGACTGGAAGAAAATGAAATCTCAGCAGCTGAGAAGAGGGCTGCACGGTTTTGAAGGAGAATTTTGGACCAAAAATTATTTCCCCAAAATGAGCTTCCAAAGTCCCATCACCATACCTTTCTTATACATGCCCATACCCACCCATACCTAAGCCCATGCTTTCTACTATTCACCACCTTTTCTAAATCCTAAAATTCATCCAATTTCCCTCACCATTCAGCCACCCCAAACCGAGTCCCCTCTCCCAAAATCACAAGAAAAACTTCATCTTCCACATTCTCCAAAAAACTCACATCCAAGCCAAGCTCCAAGAACACCATTTTGCCTCCAAGAAAGCAAGCACCCTTCCATCATTTTCCATCTTCCAAGAATCGAAGCACAGTCCCTCAAGTCTCCTCATCCTTCTTCATTTTCTTCCTTCCAAAACCAAGAGGAACAACCTCTTTCCCCTCCACCTTGTTCGAAGCTCTTCACCTTGGAGAAAGGAGGAGCTCAAGCTTTGGAAACAACAAGGCCTTTGGGACTTCACTCCAAGTTTCCTTCACCACCATTCTTCTACAAGTGGGTAAACTTGGTTTGGTCACCCCTTGGTGGCTCATGTTTGCTGTATGTGTTTATGTGTTTGTATGCTTTATGATAAATGATGTTAGAAATGCTATGTTAGGACTTAGGAGATGATTTTGAAGGGTCCTGTGACCTGGACTAGATAGGATTTGTATGTGTGGAATATGTGTGAAAAAATTAAGAGGAGTCCATGAGAAAAGAGGAAGAAAAAAGCAAGAAAAACCCAGTATTCGGTTTCAGGTTCGCCAGGGAATGTGTAGTGGGTCCGCGGAGGATCCCTGGTGTGTGAGTGAGAAAATGAGAAAAATGAGCAAAGGAGTATGCGCCGTGTAGTCTGCGGAGAGTGGTTGAAAGGAGTGTGTAGAGAGTGGTCGAGCGGCACTAGGAATGGTGCTGAGAGGGTTCCGCGGAGGATCCCTGGATGTGAATGCGAGAAAATGAGAGAAAATAAGTAGAGGCGTAAGTGTGGGATGGTTCCGCGGATGGTGATGGAGAGGAGTCTAGAAAGTTGATGAGTGGGCACCAGGCGTGGTGCTGAACTGGTTCCGCGGAGGAACCCTGGAGTGATGAGAGGGATTACGTGAAAGGTGTCGAGTGGACACCAGGAGTGGCGCTGAACGTGTTCCGCGGAGGAGCACTGGAGTGATGAGCGGGTTACGTGAAGGATGTCGAGTGGGCACCAGGAGTGGTGTTGAACTGGTTCCGCGGAGGAACCCTAGGGTGATGAGAGGGTTACGTGAAGAGTGCTGGGTAGGCACCAGGAGCGATTCGGAACGGGTTCCACGGAGGATCCCTGAGATGCTGAGGGGGTTACGTAAAGAAGGCTGAGAGAGCACCAGCAGTGGTGTTGAGTAGGGTTCTGCGGAGGAACCCTTGAGCGCGAGCGCTGGGTAGGTTCTGCGGAGGGGACCCGAAGTTGATGAGAGAGTGCAAGCATGTGTATGATGAACAAATGAGTTAGGTTTATGATGATGTATGATGATGTGTGATGATGTATGAGGAATATGTTATGAGGTAAGTTTATGATGAGTTCATGATATAGTTGTATGATGATGAACGCGGGGCATTGCATGTAGATTATGTATGTCAGGGATGGTTATGCTATTTTGCATCATGAGAATTAGAAGTATGAGGAGACGCTAACCCGGGTGAGCCGGTACGCGAGGAAAAGAATGAGGAGACGCTAACCCGGGTGAGCCGGTATGCATAAGAGAATTCCCATGGTTCCCAAGCATGAGCATATGATGTATGAGTTATATGAGCATATGATGATGAATGAGTATGTAAAGTATAAATATATAATGATGTATGTCTATGTAGTCGTCAAGAGAATGCTCGAGACGACCTATGTAGATACGCGAAGTAGAGAAAATGAACACGAGAACTTAGATAAGAAAGACTAGTTCCCCAGTCACCTAGTAAAATAGATAAAGCTGTTCAGGATCTTAAGCCAGATAATAATCAGTAGGATGTTAGTATGCATGTTCACATAGAAACCCCTGAGCGGCCGGGTTGATAAGCGAGAAAAAGAGATCCCCTATGCCAAGGTTAACCACTGAGGACGTTCTCACCCCCACTCGCTTATGCTTCCAAGAGCAGGCGAAGATTATGAGGGCTACGAGGAGCCCTATGAGGAGCCGCAAGTGGAGNCAACAAGCTTCCGGATCTACCTCTGATTTATTGCCTATTTACTTTTATGTTGTTTATTTACTTATTTAATTTATCACAACAATTTACCAAATCCTTCACTTCATTGTTTAATTAACTGAACTCAAGAATGGTATTTTTGCAACTCTCTGTGGATTCGACTATACCCGACTATACTGCAATTGGATTCCTTGTGAATCTGAAAGCCGTAAAGTAGGATATATATTTGAACGACAAAAGCGCAAATAAGCTTTCAACGAATTTGGCACAGTTATGGGAAACCAGACTATGTCAAGATTGGAGAAAGTGTAACAATTGGCTTTCATCAAATACTCATTGCCTTTTCTTGCTGAAATCATTTCAGCTTAATACTTGGTTGGCGATTTTGTTTGCTCCTTTGCACGTCCACCAATTCTAGTAAGCTTTCCACGTGCCCTGGCCTTGTAACCGAATTTCTTATTTGTTTGCTATGCACATTCTCTTCTATTATCTGTATTTCCTTTCTTCCCACTTTGCCCTCCTTCGTTACATTGCTTCCCCCTTTGAGCACAACCTTGTCCTCAAGGTTGAAGTTTGGGTATGTTTGTTGAAATTCCTCCCAATTTTCCCATGTTGCCTCTTGTATAGGAGTGTTTTCCCATTGAATCAAAACTTGTTGCACTGTCTGCTGTCCTTGTTGGAGCTCCCTGTGCTGTAAAATTCGTTGAGGTTGGATAATAGGGCCTGTTTCTGATGTTTGCAGGGGTAAGGGTAGATATGGTGGCATGTTAGGACCCATAAATTTCTTGAGTTGAGAAACATGAAATACTATATGTATCTTAGCTGTGGGAAGCAATTGCACTTGATAAGCAACTTTACCAATTTTTGTTGTGATTTCAAATGGTCCAAAATACCTCATACTGAGCTTTTGATTCTTTCTCAGTGCAAGGGAATGTTGTCTGTAGGGCTGTAGTCTGATCAGCACCCTGTCACCCACCTCTAAATGTACCTCCCTTCTGTGTTTGTTTGCTTTGTTTTTCATGTAATTTTGAGCTCTTAACAAATTTTCTTTGAGCTGATTCAATATCTTGTCCCTGTCTGTGAGTAGTTGCTGCAATGTCAGTGGATCGTTTGGTACTCGATCATACTTGACTAGCTTATGGGGCTCTCGGCCATATAGGGCTTGAAATAGAGTCATTGTTATGCTGTTGTGATAACTGGTATTATACCAGCACTCAGCTCATGGTAGAAGCTTAGACCACTGCTTAGGTTGCTGAAAGGAATAGCACCTCAAATACATCTCTAAGGATTTGTTCAAATTCTTTGTTTGGCCATCGGTTTGAGGGTGATATGCTGTGCTTCGTTTGAGTTGAGTGCCCTAAAGTTGAAATAATCGTTGCCAAAAATTGTTCATAAAGACCTTGTCTCGATCTGATACTATAGAATTATGCATGCCATGTAGTTTAACAATCTGAGACATAAAAATTTCTGCCACCTTGGTACTGGTGTAATCATGCTTAAGTGGCAGAAAATGAGCAAATTTCGTTAATCTATCAATGACCACCAAAATAGCATTGTAACCATAGGACATAGGTAGGCCAGTGATGAAGTCCATGGCAATATCATCTCATACTTGCCTCAGAATAGGTAATGGTTGTAAGAGACTAGCAGGTAATGTGTTGGTGGATTTTGCTTGTTGACAAATTGAACAATGTTTAACAAATTGTTTTATATCTTTCTGCATATTGTGCCAATAAAATTGAGCTGAAACTCTCGCAATAGTTCTAGCTATTCCAGCATGTCCTCCCAGTGGGGTTTCATGTAATTCTTTCATGATCAAGTCCCTTAGGTGAGAGTTTTTAGGTATAGCCAGGCAATTTTTCCAAAATAGCAACCCTTGATGTGTTGAAAATGGTCTTATTGAAGAGGGATTTAGTTTGCACTGCTGCAGAATGGCTGAAAATTCAGCATCAGTGGTTGTGACATGTTGTAGTTCCTAAAGCCAATTGTTAATCGGGCTGGACCAGGCCAAATAACAAGACCGGGATAGTGCATCAGCAGCTATATTTTCCTTGCCCGGCTTATATTGAATTACAAAGTCATAGCCAATGAATTTATGCAACAAAGCTTGCTGCTCTGGGGTTTGCAAGGTCTGCTCCATTAAAGCTTTTAAACTCTTCTGGTCTGATTTGATTATGAATTTGTGGCCAAGTAAATAATGTCTGAATTTTGCCAAAGCCTCCGTAATGGCATGTAACTCCTTCACATATGCGGATTTGGCCTGTATCCTTGGACAAAGCTTTTTAGAAAAAATAAGCTATAGGGTGATTGTCTTGACTCAAGACAACTCCTATGCCCGATCCTGAGGCATCTGTCTCTAGTGTGAATTGCTTGTGAAAATTAGGAAGAACTAGAGTAGGAGCCGTAGTGGGAGCCTTCTTGAGTTGTTCAAATGCATTAGTAGCCTTGGTATCCTAATGGAAGGCCTCTTTCTTCAGTAAGCCGGTCAATGGGGCCGCAATAGCCTCATAACCTTTAATAAATCTTCTATAGTAACCAGAAAGGCCCAAGAATCCCCTTAAATGCTTTAAACTTTTTCGCTGAGGCCAATCCATTATTGCCTGAACTTTGGATGCAATCATGGATACTCCATTAGAAGAAATGGTATGGCCCAAGTAGTCAATCTCTTTCTTACCAAATTCACATTTTGAAAGTTTGGCAAATAGTTTCTCTTGCCATAAGAGTTCCAAAACCGTTTGAACATGCTGCAGATGATCTTTCTAAGAGGGGCTGAAGATTAGGATGCCATCAAAGAAAAATAACACAAACTTCCCCAAAAATTTCTGAAACACCCCATTCATCAATTTTTGAAAAGTGGTCGGTGCATTAGAGATACCAAATGGCATGACTAACCATTCATAGTGACCATTGTGAGTTCTGAATGTTGTCTTAGGAGTGTCCTCTGGTTGAAGTCTTATCTGGTGATAACCTGCTCTGAGATCCAATTTAGAGAAGAAACAAGCTCCATGTAATTCATCAAGGAGTTCATCCACAGTTGGGATTGGGAAACTATCCTTGATATTTATGGCATTAAGTGCCCTATAATCAGTGCAAAAGTGCCATGTGTCATCCTTCTTTTTTACCAAAAGCATAGGAGATGAAAATGGGCTAGTGCTAGGCTTGATAATACCTTCTTGTAGCATTTCTTGGACCATGTTTTCAATTTGTTGTTTTTGGCTATTGGGATATCTATAAGGTCTAACCTTAACAGGGTTAGTGCCTTGTTGGAGGGTAATGGCATGGTCTTGGTGTCTTTGTGGTGGGAGGCCATGAGGCATGGCAAATACTAACTTGTATTGCTGGAATAGCGATTGTAGATCAGGTGGAATGTCCTTAGGCACTTGTAGGTCATTTTCAGCTACTGAATCTGGAACCTGAAGTTGCCGAGTGAATAAATCTGCTATAGCTTGGGATGTGATGTAGTCTTCTCAATTGGTGTAATTAAGTTTGAAGTGGTTTTTCTTGGCTCTCACCAATAATTTCCACCCTTTTGCCATTTAAGACAAATTGAAGCATGGGATTCTCATAATTCACTAGGTGGTCTCCTAGTTGGGACAACCATGAGGTACCAAGAATAAGCTCTGCACCCGAAACAGGTAGCAGGTATTCAGACATGTGCAATGTCTGCCCTTTCACTTGGAGCTCCAAGTTCTGAATAAAGCCCTCTGATTCCAAAAAAATGGCCATTACCAACCTTAACTCTGCACCTCGGCGTGGTATGTATCTTTGCCTTGAGGAATTTAGCCAATATAGGCTGGAGGAAGTTGTCCGAACTGCCACTATCCAGCAAGACCTGAACCTGTTGGCCTTGAATAGCACCCACAAACCGTATGTCCTTCACGCCTCTATCACCATTCAGAGCATTGAAGGACAATTGTTGGACCGAAGGGTCTGCAAGTTCATGTTCAGTGCCTTCCACACTCGTGCTGTCAATGCAAGATGAGGAATACTCAGGTTGATCCTCGTCCACCTGCATGATCATGAGATTTCTATTGGGACATTTGTGGTTGAAAGAATATTTTTCATTGCAAGTGAAACACAACCCGTTTTCCCTTCTAAACTGAATTTTCGCGGGCCCTAATTTCTTACTTAGGGGTTGCCTTGGTTTCCATCTGTCTTGATGAGGTTTGGGTGTGGGTAATAAAGGGGGTAAGTTATTGTCCTGAAGCTGTCTAGGTTGAGAAGTTAAGTGGGACCTCCATGAATGGTTTCTGTGATGGCTGTTAGATGGCTTAAGTGCTAGATTATATCTTTCCTTATATAGCCGAGCTAAGGCCACAACCCGTAACAGTGATTCTGGGCATTGTGCTATAACATCCCTGCGGATTTCATCTCTGAGGCCACTCACAAAACAATCGAGAATAGCATCGGGGCTAATGCCATAAACACGGTTGGCTAATGACATGAAGGCAATATAGTAGTCATTAACTGTGAATTTCTGTACTAACTTTAAGAGGTTACCTCGTGTGCCGTCAAAGGGTGAGGGCCCGAACTCAATTTCCATTGATCTTGACAATTCTTGCCATGAGTGGAATGGGTATGTCCACTGCATCATCTAAAACCATGGGATGGCTTCTTTTTCCATGTGTACTGAAGCAATGGTAACCCGATCCTCATCCGCGGTTTGATAATATTCAAAGAATTGAGTGGCCTTGTGTAACATCCCTATTTTTCCATAGGAAAATAATCGTAAATATAATTATTATATTAATTATCTAATCATGGCTAGGAAATTAAAATGGGGAATTAATAGGTAAAATATACCTAGAAAATAAGACGTGTAAGAAGTTCGGCGGACAACCGAATAGTCGTTGTTCGCCGACAAAATTTTCTGACGTGCAAAAGGTGTCCGTGAAAATACTCCCTCGGAGAAAAATTCACAAACACCTTTAAATATTAACACCCTTAGGTAGGGAGAAATTGGAGGATCGCGACGGTATAAACGGAATATTTTTCGGACGACCGTGCGCGACGCACCGAGACTGCGAGCGATAAAACATGAGCGAACCAGAACTGGGAGGAAATGAAAATTTTAGCAGCTGAACCCGAGAGAGAGGGCTGCACGGCTGATTGGGATTTTTCCAATCCCTTAAGTCATGCTTCCAAAGTCCCATCACCTTACCTTTCTTACAGATGCCCATACCCACCCATACCTATGCCCATGCTTTCTACTATTCATTCAACTTTATTTAATACTTCCCACTCACCATCAGCCACCCAAACCGAGTTCTCTCCCCAAAACTCCAAGAAATATCTGTATATCCCTTATCCTCCACAAAACCGAGGCTTCTTCCTCACAACACTAAGCAAAAATCTCATTTCTCCTCTTCTCAAAAACCGTGAGCTTACTCATAGTTTCTCTCAAGTTTCTCTTGGAGAAAGGTGGCCCCAAACGTGGGAAGCATCGAGCTAGTGGGACTTCACCCCAATCTTTCCTCCCCCACCAGGTTTTTCTGCAGGTAGGTAATCCTAAGCTTGCCCTTCCTTGGTGGCTTTTCTATGCTTGCTTGTTTGTATGTTTTTGTTATGGTTTATGCTAGAAATGCTTGGTTAGGCTAGGAAGATGATTCTGAAGGGTCTTGTGACCTGGACTAGTTAGTTCTATGATGATTGGAATATGTGTGAGGATCTCAAGGAATAGCCATGAGCAAAGTGGAAAAGAAATGAAAGAAATTAAGTAGTTCGGTTTCCAGTTCCGCCCAGTGACCGACGAGTGTGGGTTCCGCGGAAAGTGACTGAATGTGAGAACATGAGAGAAAATAAGCAAGGAAGTAAGCGCTGAGAGGAGTCTGGAGTTGTTGAGCGGCGCCTGGTTAGGTGCTGCGTGGGTTCCGCAGAGAGGGACCGAGAGGAGTCCAAAGAGTTGTTGAGTGGCGTCCGGAATGGGTACCAAATGGGTACGCGTAGAGTGACTGAGAGGAGTCTAGAGTTGTTGAGCGGCGCCTGGACGGGTGCTGCGTGGGTTCCGCGGAGAGGGACCGAGAGGACTCTAGAGAGTTGTTGAGCGGCGTCTGGAACGGGTACCAAATAGGTACGCGTAGAGTGACTGAGAGGAGTCTGTAGAGAGTTGTTGAGCGGCATCAGGAGTGCTGCCGAGTGGGTCCCGCGTAGGATCCCTGGGGTGCGAATGTGAGAGAATGAGAGAAGACCAGTAAGGAAGTAAGCACTAAGTAGTTCCGCGGAGAGTGACTGAGAGGAGTCTAGAGAGTTGT
>QANU01042739.1:66119-93805 GCA_003254905.1 Nissolia schottii
CTCTAGTGTGAATTGCTTGTGAAAATTAGGAAGAACTAGAGTAGGAGCCGTAGTGGGAGCCTTCTTGAGTTGTTCAAATGCATTAGTAGCCTTGGTATCCTAATGGAAGGCCTCTTTCTTCAGTAAGCCGGTCAATGGGGCCGCAATAGCCTCATAGCCTTTAATAAATCTTCTATAGTAACCAGAAAGGCCCAAGAATCCCCTTAAATGCTTTAAACTTTTTCGCTGAGGCCAATAAATTATTGCATGAACTTTGGATGCAATCATGGATACTCCATTAGAAGAAATGGTATGGCCCAAGTAGTCAATCTCTTTCTTACCAAACTCACATTTTGAAAGTTTGGCAAATAGTTTCTCTTGCAATAAGAGTTCCAAAACCGTTTGAACATGCTGCAGATGATCTTCCTAAGAGGGGCTGTAGATTAGGATGTCATCAAAGAAAAATAACACAAACTTCCTCAAAAATTTCTGAAACACCCCATTCATCAATTTTTGAAAAGTGGCCGGTGTATTAGAGAGACCAAATGGCATGACTAATCACTCATAGTGACCGTTGTGAGTTCTGAATGTTGTCTTAGGAGTGTCCTCTGGTTGAAGTCTCATCTGGTGATAACCTGCTCTGAGATCCAATTTAGAGAAGAAACAAGATCCATGTAATTCATCAAGGAGTTCATCCACGGTTGGGATTGGGAAACTATCCTTGATATTTATGGCATTAAGTGCCCTATAATCAGTGCAAAAGTGCCATGTGTCATCCTTCTTTTTTACCAAAAGCATAGGAGATGAAAATGGGCTAGTGCTAGGCTTGATAATACCTTCTTGTAGCATTTCTTGGACCATGTGTTCAATTTGTTGTTTTTGGCTATTGGGATATCTATAAGGTCTAACCTTAACAGGGTTAGTGCCTTGTTGGAGGGTAATGGCATGGTCTTGGTGTCTTTGTGGTGGGAGGCCATGAGGCATGGCAAATACTAACTTGTACTGCTGGAATAGGGATTGTAGATCAGGTGGAATGTCCTTAGGCACTTGTAGGTCATTTTCAGCTGCTGAATCTGGAACCTGAAGTTGTCGAGTGAATAAATCTGCTATAGCTTGGGATGTGATGTAGTCTTCTCAATTGGTGTAATTGAGTTTGACGTGGTTTTTCTTGGCTCTCACCAATAATTTGCACCCTTTTGCCATTTAAGACAAATTGAAGCATGGGATTCTCATAATTCACTAGGTGGTCTCCTAGTTGGGATAACCATGAGGTACCAAGAATAAGCTCTGCACCCGAAACAGGTAGCAAGTATTCAGACATGTGCAATGTCTGCCCTTGCACTTGGAGCTCCAAGTTCTGAATAAAGCCCTCTGATTCCAAAAAAATGGCCATTACCAACCTTAACTCTGCACCTCGGCGTGGTATGTATCTTTGCCTTGAGGAATTTAGCCAATCTAGGCTGGAGGAAGTTGTCCGAACTGCCACTATCCACCAAGACCTGAACCTGTTGGCCTTGAATAGCACCCACAAATCGTATGTCCTTCACGCCTCTATCACCATTCAGAGCATTGAGGGACAATTTTTGGATCGAAGGGTCTGCAGGTTCATGTTCAGTGCCTTCCACACTCGTGCTGTCAATGCAAGATAAGGAATACTCAGGTTGATCCTCGTCCACCTGCATGATCATGAGATTTCTATTGGGACATTTGTTGTTGAAAGAATATTTTTCATCGCAAGTGAAACACAATCCATTTTCCCTTCTAAACTGAATTTTCGCGGGCCCTAATTTCTTAATTAGGGGTTTCCTTGGTTTCCATCTGTCTTGATGAGGTTCGGGTGTGGGTAATAAAGGGGGTAAGTTATTGTCCTGAAGCTGTCTAGGTTGAGAGGTTAAGTGGGGCCTCCATGAATGGTTTCTGTGATGGCTGTTAGATGGCTTAAGTGCTAGATTATATCTTTCCTCATATTGCCGAGCTAAGGCCACAACCCGCAACACTGATTCTGGGCATTGTGCTATAACATCCCTGCGAATTTCATCTCTGAGGCCACTCACAAAACAATCGAGAATAGCATCAGGGCTAATGCCATAAACACGGTTGGCTAATGACATGAAGGCAGTATAGTAGTCATTAACTGTGGATTTCTGTACTAACTTTAAGAGGTTACCTCGTGTGCCGTCAAAGGGTGAGGGCCCGAACTCAATTTCCATTGATCTTGACAATTCTTGCCATGAGTGGAATGGGTATGTTCTCTGCATCGTCTAAAACCATGGGATGGCTTCTTTTTCCACGTGTACTGAAGCAATGGTAACCCGATCCTCATCCGCGGTTTGATAATATTCAAAGAATTGAGGGGCCTTGAATATCCAATCCAATACGTTTGAGCCATCAAATTTAGGAAAGTCAAGTTTGACGGAGTGAAGAGCGAACGGTTGTCTTTGTTGCTGGTTCAGATTGTGGTAGCCTGAGTTTTGGGCACCATGGTTGTCTGAAGAAGCTGAGTTGTTGAGGTACGTTTGAAGGGTAGTTTCCAACATCATTATCTATGCCTCCTACTGCTCCCTGGCCTTGGCAGCCTCCTCAAGCAACTCCATGATCCGTCTGATGTCATTATTCTCCGTTGCCATAGTGTCAGCGAGAGCACCAATTGTAACGGTAAACAAGGGTAGGTAAGTAAATTCGACTAGCAAGAATTATGGCAAGTGCAGTCAGAGAGGAGTTTAACTACAATTCTTAAGAGAAATTAACAAAGCTGGGAAAAGAAGGAGAAACAGAGCCTCGTCAGTGAGGACATGACTCGGTTATATGCTAGCACAGGGGCCTCACAGGTCCCGATCACCACCGCTGTCGGCCTCCATGGTAAGCTCACCTGACGGGGAAAAAGGACCGACAACTTGGGCTGCGCTCCACTGGTCTCGCGGCGGCACTCTACTCACCTGCAAGAGAAAGGATGAGACAGAGACCCAAGGAAGAAGAATGAGCAGAGAGCTTTTCAGAAGAGAGAAGATGACTCGCAATACTCATTGCCTTTTCTTGCTGAAATCATTTCAGCTTAATACTTGGTTGGCGATTCCGTTTGCTCTTGCAAACGTCCACCAATTCTTGTAAGCTTTCCACGTGCCCTGGCCTTGTAACCGACTTTCCTATTTGATTGCTGTGCACATTTTCTTCTGTTATCTGTATTTCCTTTCTTCCCACCTTGCCCTCCTTCGTTACATAATCCTAGTAACTTAGTAAAAAAAATGTGCCTAATGGGTTTTATTTATAGAGAAACTTGCCATGATCCTCCGCGTCATGGAACTTGAAGTTGAATTTTGTTGCTTTGAGCTTTGACGGTTACGTAACTGCTTTCTGGAGCCTTTATGTCACCAATCTTGAATTTGAATTTTGGGTGCCAAATGATGTTTCCTAACGAGAAACCGTCAAAATGCAGTGCTTTATTTGTCCACGTGTCTTCAATCCAACGAGCGACTTGTTGTATTGTCAACCCTCAGATATTTTGGTAATTGTCATGGCCTTCAAATCCTTAATCCATGTCAACTCCACGTGTCAAGCCCCATACCCTTAGATGACAATGTAATTGTTATTCATCTTCACGTCGGCATGTCATGCATTACGTCGTCATTCGTCATGATTGAATCGTCATGATCAATCTATCATGTATTTGGTCAAATACGAAGTTTTTTTTTCTAAGTTCTTCTTAATATTAAGGTCATGTGACCTTTATATTCCATTAGTCACTCACTATTAGACTAGGGGTCCTTGGCATTGTCATGACCCATACTGTCGAGCTCAATTTGTCATGAAGAAAAATAAATTGTTAGTATAACAGTTATTGATTCGCACAACTAAGTTTAAGTCACCGCTAAGATGAATGTAACAGAAGCACACCAGTATTAAGTTTCTAGCATTCTGTGTTCCTAATCAGACTGCCAATTCTAATATAATTTTAGGGTTGATGGGTGGTAGAGAGTGGAGCCAGCAGTAAATATGCTAAGGGATAAGTTGTATTTCGACCTAAATTTCATTCTTTTTATGATAAATGTATGCCCCCAATATGTTGCAATTTGACACGAGCATCAGCATATTGCTCTGATACAAAATAAAGCAAATAACAACCTATATGACTATGAATGTCTTAAAATCGCGTCCAGCGGTGTCTCATTTGCTCCATCGTCTCCATCAGACATTTATGCGTCATCATCATCATCATCATCTGAATCCTGAAATGGAGAGAACAAATCATTCATTTAGTCGTGATTGCATCTCAAACTTTCTTTTTTTTCTTCTTCTTCTTTTGTTATAATGGAGAGGCTCGAACCCAATACCTCTAAGGAGAGAGATTAGTCAACGACAAAAGAGCAATAACTCATTGGTTTCAAAGAATGGGTCCGTCTGAACAAAAATAATTAAATAAAAAATAAAACATTTTTTAAACCTGATTATTGTAGTGGCGCTGAATATTGCTATGAATGCCTCCGTAATGGCATGTAACTCCCTCACATATGCGGATTTGGCCTGCATCCTTGGACAAAGCTTTTTAGAAAAAATAAGCTATAGGGTGATTATCTTGACTCAAGACAACTCCTATGCTCGATCCTTAGGCATCTGACTCTAGTGTGAATTGCTTGTGAAAATTAGGAAGAACTAGAGTAGGAGCCGTAGTGGGAGCCTTCTTGAGTTGTTCAAATGCATTAGTAGCCTTGGTATCCTAATGGAAGGCCTCTTTCTTCAGTAAGCCAATCAATGCGGCCGCAATAGCCACAATAGCCTCATAGCCTTTAATAAATCTTCTATAGTAACCAGAAAGGCCCAAGAATCCCCTTAAATGCTTTAAACTTTTTCGCTGAGGCCAATAAATTATTGCATGAACTTTGGATGCAATCATGGATACTCCATTAGAAGAAATGGTATGGCCCAAGTAGTCAATCTCTTTCTTACCAAACTCATATTTTGAAAGTTTGGCAAATAGTTTCTCTTGCAATAAGAGTTCCAAAACCGTTTGAACATGTTGCAGATGATCTTTCTAAGAGGGGCTGTAGATTAGGATGTCATCAAAGAAAAATAACACAAACTTCCTCAAAAATTTCTGAAACACCCCATTCATCAATTTTTGAAAAGTGGCCGGTGCATTAGAGAGACCAAATGGCATGACTAACCACTCATAGTGACTGTTGTGAGTTCTGAATGTTGTCTTAGGAGTGTCCTCTGGTTGAAGTCTCATCTGGTGATAAGCTGCTCTGAGATCCAATTTAGAGAAGAAACAAGCTCCATGTAATTCATCAAGGAGTTCATCCACAGTTGGGATTGGGAAACTATCCTTGATTTATGGCATTAAGTGCCCTATAATCAGTGCAAAAGTGCCATGTGTCATCCTTCTTTTTTACCAAAAGCATAGGAGATGAAAATGGGCTAGTGCTAGGCTTGATAATACCTTCTTGTAGCATTTCTTGGACCATGTTTTCAATTTGTTATTTTTGGCTATTGGGATATCTATAAGGTCTAACCTTAACAGGGTTAGTGCCTTGTTGGAGGGTAATGGCATGGTTTTGGTGTCTTTGTGGTGGGAGGCCATGAGGCATGGCAAATGCTAACTTGTACTGCTGGAATAGCGATTGTAGATCAGGTGGAATGTCCTTAGGCACTTGCAGGTCATTTTCAGCTGCTGAATCTGGAACCTGAAGTTGCCGAGTGAATAAATCTGCTATAGCTTGGGATGTGATGTAGTCTTCTCAATTGGTGTAATTGAGTTTGACGTGGTTTTGCTTGGCTCTCACCAATAATTTCCACCCTTTTGCCATTTAAGACAAATTGAAGCATGGGATTCTCATAATTCACTAGGTGGTCTCCTAGTTGGGACAACCATGAGGTACCAAGAATAAGCTCTACACCTGAAACAAGTAGCAGGTATTCAGACATATGCAATGTCTGCCCTTGCACTTGGAGCTCCAAGTTCTGAATAAAGCCCTCTGATTCCAAAAAAATGGCCATTACCAACCTTAACTCTGCACCTCGGCGTGGTATGTATCTTTGCCTTGAGGAATTTAGCCAATCTAGGCTGGAGGAAGTTGTCCGAACTACCACTATCCACCAAGACCTGAACCTGTTGCCCTTGATTAGCACCCACAAACCGTATGTCCTTCACTCTTCTATCACTATTCAGAGCATTGAGGGAGAATTGTTGGATCGAAGGGTCTGCAGGTTCATGTTCCGTGCCTTCCACACTCGTGTTGTCAATGCAAGATAAGGAATACTCAGATTGATCCTCGCCCACCTGCATGATCATGAGATTTTTATTGGGACATTTGTGGTTGAAAGAATATTTTTCATCGCAAGTGAAACACAATCCGTTTTCCCTTCTAAACTGAATTTTCGCGGGCCCTAATTTCTTAATTAGGGGTTGCCTTGGTTTCCATCTGTCTTGATGAGGTTCGGGTGTGGGTAATAAAGGGGGTAAGTTATTGTCCTGAAGCTGTCTAGGTTGAGAGGTTAAGTGGGACCTTCATGAATGGTTTCTATGATGGCTGTTAGATGGCTTAAGTGCTAGATTATATCTTTCCTCATATAGCCGAGCTAAGGCCACAACCCGCAACAGTGATTTTGGGCATTGTGCTATAACATCCCTGCGGATTTCATCTCTGAGGCCACTCACAAAACAATCGAGAATAGCATCGGCGCTAATGCCATAAACACAGTTGGCTAATGACATGAAGGCAGTATAGTAGTCATTAACTGTGGATTTCTATACTAACTTTAAGAGGTTACCTCGTGTGCCGTCAAAGGGTGAGGGCCCGAACTCAATTTCCATTGATCTTGACAATTCTTGCCATGAGTGGAATGGGTATGTCCTCTGCATCATCTAAAACCATGGGATGGCTTCTTTTTCCATGTGTACTGAAGCAATGGTAACCCAATCCTCATCCGCGGTTTGATAATATTCAAAGAATTGAGTGGCCTTGAATATCCAATCCAATACATTTGAGCCATTGAATTTAGGAAAGTCAAGTTTGATGGAGCGAAGAGCGAACGGTTGTCTTTGTTGCTAGTTCAGATTGTGGTAGCCTGAGTTTTGGGCACCATGGTTGTCTGAAGAAGCTGAGTTGTTAGGGTACGTTTGAAGGGTAGTTTCCAACATCATTATCCGTGCCTCCTATTGCTCCCTGGCCTTGGCAGCCTCCTCAAGCTACTCCATGATCCATCTGATGTCATTATTCTCCGTTGCCATGGTAGCGAGAGCACCAATTATAACGGTAAACAAGGGTAGGTAAGTAAATTCGACGAGCAAGAATTACGGCAAGTGCAGTCAGATAGGAGTTTAACTACAATTCTTAAGAGAAATTAACAAAGCTGGGAAAAGAAGGAGAAACAGAGCCTCGTCAGTGAGGACAGGACTCGGTTGTATGCGAGCACAGGGGCCTCACAGGTCCCGATCACCACCGCTGTTGGCCTCCCCGGTAAGCTCACCTGACGGGGAAAAAGGACTGACAACTTGGGTTGCGCTCCATGATAAGTGCCCAAATTACACAAATTTGCTTTATCAAAAAGGCACTTATCTGTTATGTTTTTAAATAATTATCTAATGAATTCCCCATATTTTGTAGGATATTTTGAAGATGGATGCAAGCATAATTGATGAGGAATAATCCCATGAAGAATGGAAGAAAAGGACAGAATTGGAAAAGAGCTTAAAAGAGAAGATTCTGGACGAGGCATCGCTCAGCGAGGAACCACACATCACTCAGCGATGGCACTCAAACCGCTGAGCGGACGTGGTAAAAAGCATAGAGAAAAAGGGATAGGAATCCGCTGTGCGCCGCAGTTAGTAAAATCGCGATAAATTGAGCTACGGATATCGGATTAAGGTGGTTCAAATTGCTACTTAAAGCTAAGAAAAAGATCTACAACTTTGTAGTTGGGGTCATTTTAAGATTAAGGTCGCTGAGCGAATATTACCCCATCGCTGAGCGATACCACCGAACCTTCCCGAAACCGACGTTGAAGTCGGCAGCCGCCATCACCTACCATCGCTGAGCGACCCCACCAATTCGCTGAGAGAAAATGGAAGATTTTGGCCTATAAATAGGGGGGCCGAGGCATTTTAAAGGCATCTCTCATCCACCCTCTCCCTTCACTAAAAACACCATTCTTCTTCATTTCTTTTGTACTTTTAAAGCTTAGTTAGTTTGGTTAGTTTAGGAACAAAGACGAGGCTTGTGAAGGATCCGGAGATCGAGGAAGCTTGGCGAAGCCATGGCCATGACGGCGTGAGTACGTGTCATGGTAAGTGTCTAAACCTTGCCTCTTAGATTCTCTTGTAAGATGGGTTCCTAACCCTCTTTTTGTTGGGATTTTGGTCATTATTGTAGTTTACTTGTATCCATGTAACTATTACATATGAATCTATCCTTTTCCTATGATTTGCTTGAATGGTTTTATGCTTAATGCTAGTCTTTGTTTAATGTCTTGATTCTTGATTTGGGATTTAATTGTATGAACGATAGTTATACTAATTAANAAGCACACCAGTATTAAGTTTCTAGCATTCTGTGTTCCTAATCAGACTGCCAATTCTAATATAATTTTAGGGTTGATGGGTGGTAGAGAGTGGAGCCAGCAGTAAATATGCTAAGGGATAAGTTGTATTTCGACCTGAATTTCATTCTTTTTATGATAAATGTATGCCCCCAATATGTTGCAATTTGACACGAGCATCAGCATATTGCTCTGATACAAAATAAAGCAAATAACAACCTATATGACTATGAATGTCTTAAAATCGCGTCCAGCGGTGTCTCATTTGCTCCATCGTCTCCATCAGACATTTATGCGTCATCATCATCATCATCATCTGAATCCTGAAATGGAGAGAACAAATCATTCATTTAGTCGTGATTGCATCTCAAACTTTCTTTTTTTTCTTCTTCTTCTTTTGTTATAATGGAGAGGCTCGAACCCAATACCTCTAAGGAGAGAGATTAGTCAACGACAAAAGAGCAATAACTCATTGGTTTCAAAGAATGGGTCCGTCTGAACAAAAATAATTAAATAAAAAATAAAACATTTTTTAAACCTGATTATTGTAGTGGCGCTGAATATTGCTATGAATGCCTCCAATAGTCCTAATAATTATGTACATAGGTACAATTATTCCACTGGCCCTTAGCATAAATACCTACCAGTAGTACCGGACGTAAGATCAATGATTCAAAAAGCGAATATTTATCTCTCTTTTTTTATATTTGGTTTAAAACTGGAAGCCAATTACTTACTGTAAGAATTGTGAATGGGTAATCTTCCATTCCATTTGTAAGCACGGCAAAAAGATGTCTTACAAGCAAAATGAGGGTAAACTGCAAAGATAAAATAAAGCATTAGCTATCTTTACACATCACAAAATGAATTGTGAACTAATTGAATTAGCTCATGTGTTTGCTTTCAAGTTCAGTAATTGCAAATACACGACAACCACAGTTCACTGGTAAAGACAGGACTCAAAACGATAACATTCTCCCTTGTTAAATATTTGAATTACTCGAAAATAACCCAATGACAAACTAATAATTCAGGTCATTGGCATTGTGGCAATGCAATATATAGTTCCATGTGTGGGCACCCTATTGACCATTGACTGTGTGTAGGCAATAGTTGAAGTCAACCTAAGAGTCTTTGACTTGTTATTTTCCTTTGTAGTTTTTTTTTTATTATTATTATTATCAAGTACCCTATTAAATAGTCAAGATTTTTTTTTTTAATTGAATGAGTAAGTTTTTAAATGCATGAAAAGCGATTAAAACCTTTTTACTTTTGATTTACTATCCACCGTAGAATCTTAGAATTTATGTTTTTATTTTTCCTTTTCAGGAATGACAAAGTGGGCAAATCAGTTATGTCACGCGGTGTTAATCGTTAGGGTGATGTATTAGCCATTTTGTCTAATTTCGACTATTTTACTCTTTTGTCCTTACTGTTCAAATTATTTATTAAATTACTCTCATTTTCAAACTATTTTTCAAACTACCACGGTTTGGCTGACGTGGCACAGGAGGGCTGGAAATTTGGGGTCAAACATTAAGAATTCGCCAACTGTGCTGGCGAATTTGGCAGGAAATATGTTTTAATTTTTTTTAAGTTGTTTAATTAAAATGTAAGCAAATATTCATATTATGTGTTATGTTAGCACATGCTGGACTCAAATTTGCCAACACGATTGACGAATCCAAACCCTCTCGTGCCACGTTAGCCAAACC
Source organism: Nissolia schottii (assembly GCA_003254905.1). Lineage (NCBI taxonomy): Eukaryota > Viridiplantae > Streptophyta > Magnoliopsida > Fabales > Fabaceae > Nissolia > Nissolia schottii. The sequence goes on from QANU01042739.1 coordinate 76,346, forward strand.
ATGGTAGATTGGGAAATAGTTTGGAAACGAGAGTAATTTGATAAATAGTTTGAACAGTAAGAGCAAAAGAGTATAAATGTCCTCTAATTTCCTTTACTTCATGAGCCACGTGATTTCTCCTACATTAGCATTCGTGATTAAATCACATCCTTGATGAAATACAAATCCGTACCTTACGAAGAAAATTTAAGAGATTAATATTGGTAAATAAAATATATAGATAAATGCTTACAGCTAAAGCCAGTGATCGGCAGCAAGACGCGCTTCTATCAGCAGCAGACGTGCATTCGGACCCTTCAACCATTCTTGCTGCGTTTAACGGTTCATGCTCCCCCCTTGAAATTTGCAGGCTATCCCTGTTTATTAATATTCACAGAGGCACAATTTGCCAAGGCATTCTAATTTATTAGCACGGCTCAACTTTTTCTCTTCAAAAAAGGACATAATTGTTTTTTGTGTACTCACATATTGAAAGCATTACGAAACATGTTAAGGAGCTAAAAATCACGTTAATTACTTAAAAGGGTTTCGTTAAGAAGGGTTTTAACGCACTTGTTAAAGTATCTAAAGATAGCAAATTTTTATTAGAAACGTAAATTTTCTAAGTCTTTTATGCGTTAAAATCATTAAAAATTTTAAATAATTCCACTTTAAAGACACTTACTTTAAATATTTACTTAAAAAGTGTTTTTAGGGCATTTGTTAGCTAAACTCCTACCTAAATGAAAAAGTATCCTATACTTTTTGTATTTAAAATTAGAGTTTAATTGTTATGTATTGATAATGTAAAAATATTTATACTGTTATCCAATCAAATTATTTTATGCACGTGATCTTTCTAGTAATAGATAAGATAATCAACTATTTTTACTTATGTACTAATATTTAATTGGATGCGAGCGTCCTTACATAGAAATTAATCTCTTAAAACTATTAAATATATTTATATTTTTTTCATTTACTTAATTTTTTTTTGTTTCTTATCTTTATGTTCTAGTGACACGCGTTAATGAAATTAAAAAGTATGCCAACTTAGCTTAGCGAAGGGATCACACATTAGAACTGTGAAATGATGGTCAAATGACTAATTGCAGGGCATGTGAAGCTTTGATTGGATTGCAGGGAAAGTTGAGTGATTATGAGACATTGTAGCCAGCAAATTAAAATTGTGACGATGCATTAATTCAGCCTAAGCATGTGGCGCTCTGCTAAATGTTTAGGAAAAGACAAATAAAATGGGAAATCACCTAATGGTCATTGCTGCATCAGCTATCTGAGATTTCTTTGCAGTTGCTGTATATCCAGGTTCATATTGCTGCCAAAATCAGGGAAAAACTATAAGAATAATGCCTCATCAAATATACCCCCATGCCCCCATCTCTTGCAACAATGCTATTGGAAGCGATTCTGTTCACTGAAATATAAAAATTCGATGGACCCCGTTTTCCTAAAACATCAAAATGACAGCAAAGATTGAAGCCAAATGTACCAAGGCAAATAATGATTGCTTACGGAAATAGAATACTAACACAGGGAGCCTTCAATATTAAGCGAAAAATGTGGAAGACAAATAAAAACACGAAGTTAGCGTTAGAAAGGAAATTATAATAGCAGAGAACACCCCACCAACAGGGGTCAGTCCGAGTGGTAAGCGGCTTGGTATCGCTTAAGTAAGGTCACGAGTTCGGTGCTTGACCTGCCATAGTCAGGTGTAGGGCTATCAAAACTGGCGGGCCCGCCCGTTTAGGCCCGCGGGTCGGGCAAAAAATATATATAATTTTAGGGTCCGGTTCATTTATGGTCGGTCAGCAGGCTTAAACGGGTCGCCCGCTAGTCCGTTTATTTCTTTTTTTAAATTCAAAAATTCAAAAAAAATAAAAAAATTCTAAAAAAATTCTAAAAAATTATTTAAAAAATTAAAAAAATTTCACGGGCTCACGGGCGATCCGTGGGCCAAAAGGGTTGGGCCTAAACCTATTTTTTACATATAAAGTCTGTCCATTTAACCGGATAAACAGACCGGACCCATTTTGACAGCATGCGTGACCGAGTCGACTCAAATTAGTCAAAGTCATGCCTTGGATACCGGGCAGACAACTTAAATAAAATTAAAAAAAAGAGGACAGCCCACCCAATTTTTTGAATTCAAAAAGAAGAAAGAAAGAAAGAAAGAAAGGAAAAAAAAAACAGGGAACTACTCAGCGTCAAGAAATCGTAACCGATTTGAAACATAGAAAATGAAAAAAAGAGAAAAAAGAATTTAAGAAGAGCGCCGAAGAAAACAAAGAAATCGAAGTTCCATATTTATATGTATACCTGGAGACATATTTCGCAAGTAGTGTTTCCCTTCTCATTGCACCACGCCTGTATGCAATCTCTATGAGCGAACTGGGCAATAAAACAATGCGGGTTTTGAAGAGGCCATTCCCCCGAAAGCACAAACCAAGAACAGAAGAGATTGCAAAAATTCTGGATTAAATGTTTTCTTTTTCTTTTTCTTTTTTTACCTTAACGGTCCCAGAACAAGCACAAGGAGCTTCCAAGCCTTTTGGGCTCTCAAATTCTTCTTCGTGGCATATTCTACAGCGAGAGATCCCAGAAAGTGATCTCAAATCATCAACCAGCAGCACAACTTCTTCCGTGTTCCTTCTCATGATTAACCGCAGCTCCTCCACGCTTCCTTCAAACTCCACCCCCTCTTGTTTTCAAATTCTTTCAAATGGCACTACTTTGTTTCTCTCTCTCTCTCTCTCTGGAATCTGGACTTTAATATATAACAAAAGGAAGCAACATTGGATTTCCAATACTACCCTTTGTGCACTTTTTCGGTTAGCAAAAGTAGATAAATCTGTCACTATTGGGATGAGACTCTTTTTCTTCCTAAGTATTTTAAAAAAAAAAAAATTCGTGTGCACTTAATTATATATACTCATATATATATTATTAATAATGCATAAGTTTTATTCTTGTGAGTGCATAAATATTATAAATTTATAGATGATATTCTCAATTATACTTAATTAAATGTATAAACATTACAAATATTAAAACATAAACTTTATGTATATAAATATAAGGTGTATGTACAGTGTATATTTTTTTAGTGTATGTGTAACGTGACTCTTTAAAAAAAAAAAAGTTAAAAAGGTACGCGAGTAACGGGAGATCTAGTGGAGGAACCTAACCCCGAAGAAGGGTAGCTTTGACCCAATTAATTTGGCAGAGAGACATTGCAATGCAGGGTCAAACAAACCGTTTGCTTTTGGCTATAAAGCATTAGAGATTTCTCAAAATAAAAGAGAGAGAAAAAAAGCTTATGAGTACATTAATAGGTTCTAGAATTCCTTGCTTATATAAAGAGAACAAGTCATAGGGTTTGTGTAATTAGGAGGAGGAAGGGAGTGAGGGGGAAAGAAATGCATCTTAGCTAAGTCTTTGGGTAAGAAAAGTATATGCATCATGAGTCTTGTTATACGTACGCAAAAAAAAATACACACCATACGTACACTCTATGTTTATATACATAAAGTTTGTGTTTTAATGCATATAATATTTGTGCACTTAATTAAGTATAATTGAGAATATCATCGATAAATTTGTAATGTTAGAATAAAGTTTATGCATTACAAATGATATATGTATAGGTGTATAAAATTAGATGTACATATAGCATTTTTGCCATAAATTTGTCAATATACCGCAATTTTTTCTTAATTGGAATTTTTCGGGTACAATAGAACCTATCTCACGATCTTTTGCAGTTGAAGTTGTGCGATCTACTATCATTATAAAATATATGGATGTACTTCTCATTTATGATGTGATCTTTACAATGTCTTTCTATGGTTATAATTGCTTGCGCAATAATTTTTTTTTTTTCTTTTTTGGTCGTTCGCCCGGTAATTAATATAAAAAATTGAATTTTCATTGTGGGCTAATTACATGTTTCTCTTCACAATCCTTTACTTTATAAAATTTCAAGTTTCAGTACGCTAATTTTTCGCTCAAATTTACCATACGCTGCATGGTTTTGGCATTTCATGAATACATATACGTATAAAAAATCATATCATTTATATTGATACTTAATTTTTTTCATCTCAATTAATTAATTAATATCAAAATTGTATCATATATTAAAAGAGACAAGTATATTTATCTATATAATTTTTTTTCTAATGCAAAATTAATTCTCCATAATATATATATATATCACAACAAATCAATTCAGATTGCATCTCTTCTTCAAATAGAAAAACGTTTTTAGGTAGGCATGTCCAACAACGTCCCGTCCCTTTGATAGTGTGTTAATTTTATTTTCAGTAACAACGTCTCTTTGTATAAATTGTTATACAAAGTAAAATTCTAATCCTACATTTTCAGCAAGTCCTTTATTATCTAAAACCTCAAGTTCCATGAGTCTATTTTTCCCGTACTTTTTATCCCATGCATTCTATTTAGTGTATGCTTTTTTTTTTTACATTATTTAAGAATTAATTAAATAATAAATAATTAAATATAAAACTGAATTTACAGAGAATAATATAAATTTATCAATTTTATTTTGTAACATATCAATAATACCAAACATATCAATTTTATTTTGTAGAATCTCAATAATATCAACCGTATCAATTTTAATTTTTGAAAAAAAATATGTAAGTAAAAAAAATTGTCAAAATTATGATACATTTAAAAAAAAGTAATTGGACGTCAATCTCAATTAAATTAAATTAAATTGATTAATATATTTTATTGTTTAGTGTCCACCAGTGTAGTGTCAATGACCTTCGCTGGCTTATAAATATGTCTAATAGTGGAACAATTAGCCCAAAAATTAATTAGTATTATATATATAATATGTCGAATATCTTATATTATCAATTAAATGCAACAAATTAACACTACCACAAAAGGAGGAATTTGTGGCCGTCATTTCGCGGTGGTTAAATATAACCGCCACCATTTTATTGACCATTCGTATTTTGTGGCGGTTGATATTAACCGCCACTAAGAGAAAGTACTTTGCAGTGAGACGAAGAGTACTTCCGCAATTATATTTTTCCAAAATCAAAAGAAACCTCACTCTGTTGCCTTCTCGCTTTCCTTCATCTCCGTGCCTCACCCTCTCAACTTTTAGTCTTCTCATTGTCTTCCTTCATCTCTACGCCTCACCCTCTCAACCTTCCCCTGTCTCCATCGTGACGGCACCTCACCCACTCAACCTCGTAGGTCAATTTGAATTTTTCAAGTGGTGAACAACGAGAAGCTGAAGGAATTTTCAATTTGAAGTTGTATCAGTCACTTGTGGTGGCAATAGCATCGAGCAAACCGAAGCCCTAGAACCACAGCGATAGAACAGTGCTGAGAAAGAAGAAGAAGAAGCCATGCATGATGTATCAAACGATCCTGACACTTCTGGTTTCGATTCCGATTCTGATGACGAAACTCAGTAGAACCTCCAACTTTAATCCCTGCAATCCGAGCTCGCCGCTAGCCCCTCCAACTACAATGCTCATGTGCAATTAATCTTGTAACACCCTAACTAACTGCTTATGCTATAGTCATAAGCAATGCTCACTAGGTTGTTATCTGCTTTGGTTAGGGTTACTTTAGCCCCTACTTTTAACTTTGAAAATATTTTTTAGTTAGAAAATATGGACTGTTTTGAAAATTTTAAAACTTTATCTTTATACATAAAATATGAGTCATGCCTCAGATAGAATTTATAAGGCAAGCGGTAAAGCACTATGCTTAATGGATAATTTCTCAAATATAACAACATCAAAGCAACAAGCAAACAAGTGGTCCATCACATAACATCATAATAATTTACATAAGTTGTATTAGATTTCCGTACACACATAGTTTGGTACTTTAGTTACATTATTCTACAATCCTATCTTAAGGGCTAATAGGAACATTTCCTCTTTAACCCTTGCTAAACTTCTTTGTGACTAGTCTTCTCGTACGCCTCTGTCCCAAGTGTTGATCCAGTACTATTCCTTCCTCTGTTTGACGTTAGTCCCTGGAGTCATAAACGAGTGGGGTGAGAACGTTGCGTTCTTAGTGGGCAACCTTAGGTTCGGGGAATCTTATTGTTCTCATTTATGATACAGGCCGCTCAGGGATCTCTATGTGTCATAGTTCTACTACATCCTTATTTGTTATTAATATCCTTGCTAGTCCTGAACAGCTACCTATATTACAAGGTGACTGAGGGGACCTATTCTTTCATTATCTATGTCATATGTTCTCTATTTTAACTCTTAGGAAAACTAGCCCTCATTATAACATACTCTAGGATCTTCTAAAGGCCGTATCATTATGTCGTATTCGTGTCTTAATATGCATGATGCGTATCCTTTAGTTTACATGTATGTCATATCATGATGTCATATTCATGTCTTAATATGCATGATGCCGTATCCTTTAATTTACATGTTTGTCATATCATGATGTCATATTCGTGTCTTAATATGCATGATGTCATATCCTTTAATTTACATGCCTTGTCGTATCATGGTGTCATATTCGTGTCTTATATATGCATGATGTCATATCCTTTAATTTACATGTCGTGTCATATCATGATGTCGTATTCGTGTCTTGATATGCATGATGTCATATCCTTTAATTTACATGTCTTGTCATATCATGATGTCGTATCCTTTTAATGACATATCTTGTCATATCATGATGTCATATCCTTTTAATGCACATGTATTGTCATGTCATATTGTCGTATTCGTGTCTTAAAATGCATGATAAAGCATGTGTAACATATACAAATTATCACATATCATGTTCTTAGCATAACTATCAGTCAATACCTCATAAAGCATTCACATGTTATAATCATATAATCATATAATAATTTATCATTCATCCATTATCATGTTCTCATAAGCATAGGGCACATACTTTTACTTGATAAAACCTAACATAGCATATCAAGCATTTATTCCTTAAACGACAAATCATGCATAAACTCACATAGTCACATAAGACATATCACATAGAATATACATAGCTCAATACTTCATGCTCAAGCATTTCCTAGACATAAACAAACTTATCCAGCAACTATTCCAATAAATACAAAACGTGTATCTGCTTTCTGTCAGAAATAGGTAATCAGAAACCAGAGAGGTCACTCAGCCAAGAGGAGCTAGGAGGCGTCAAAGCAAGCTAGGAGTTAGCAGGGAACGTCAGAACCGGGAAAAGTGGGTAAATCTGACATAACCACAGTCTATGTGGTCTAAGATGCTTGAGGATATTCATGACGTGTTGTGTTAGGATATGCTAGGTTCTCTTGTTTAATGCCTCTTTGATGAACTATGATGATCCTATGTGAATATGTGTATATACATGCTTTATGTGATTCATGAATAGATTGTTAGGAAATATGAGATTTATGATGGAAATGGTTTTGGGAAACTTGGAAGTATGTTTATGGTTGTTAGAAATGGATAATGAAGGATAAAAGAAATGTTCTAAGGATTGATGATGAGAAACCTTGTAGAACATGGAAAATTGCAGGAATTGGGAGCTGAAATTCGTCAGGTAACGCTGAGCGGCTAGGTTTCCCGCTGAGCGGTGAAAGGCGCTGAGCGGCCTATCCTATGCGCTGAGCAGCCTGACTGAAGTTTAGAATTCCCTTTCCGAAAATTATCATTTCCCGCACACGAAAACCTTTCTTAAACATAGTTTTTCATACTGCTTACAATTATCCATGGATCTACTAATTTGACTAAGTATGCTAAATGTTATGAACTGAGGATTTATGTCTAAAACCTATGGACTGTTGACTGGAATGAACTGTATTGATGTATTTCTTATGTGATTATGTGTCATGGAATGGATTAAGGAAAGGAAAGGAAAAGAAAGGAAAAAGGAATAGGGCATGACGTCACTAAGTCCCTAAAAAAGAAAGGAAGGATAATGATGGTAAAAGATTCTTTTCCTAGCTGTGCCACTAGCCGGCAGGAAGGGCAAGCTGAACCCTACGATTATCTCATCCCTAGCATAAGGACGGGGTAGGATCCCCTCGCCATCCCTAGCATAAGGATGGACTCTCCTATTGTGAGCTACTTAGGTTAAGTGCTGCCTAGTCCTCACGGTACTGAGACAGAAAGGAAGCCTATGGCGGTAGGCCACCGTTACGGGGGGTTGAGCTTGAGTATGTGCTCTAAGTGATATACAACTGTACATAAGTGGATGTGCGAAGAAGCTTATAATTAAAATGAGCACGGCTATAAGTGGGCGCGCACTGAAGCTTATTATGTGAATTATGTGGTTATATGCGATTACATGTGACATAGGAAGTAAGGTAGAAAACATATGACTTAGTTAATGAAGAGTAGGTTTCCCAGTCACATAGTTAATTTAGATAAAGCTGCTCAGGCTTAGTATGCATCTTAATAATCAGTAGGGCTATAGTATAATGGCAACACCTAGAAATCCCTGAGCGGCCTGGAGCCTGCATGAGGAAAAAGACGTCCCCTAGTCCCTAAGGTTTTCCACTGAGAGCGCTATGTTCTCACCCCACTCATTCATGACTTCAGGATTTGATGAGGAATAAGGAGAGGAGCCGCAGGAGGAGGAAGTATTCCAAGACAGGATAGCAGAGGATTAGACTAATAGCTAGTAGATTGTATATATGTATATGCACTGTTATGTGACCTTTGCACTCACTACTTAAGATATAACCTACAAACTTGTTATGAATGTATGATGGACCAACGTTTGCAATTTTGACATGTGCTAAATACTTCCATATTCTATTGGTTAAGCATGCTATATTTCCGCTCGCGATGTATGCTCTAACGCGACAAGGCTCCTAATTTACTCCATGTAACGTACAAAGAAAATTTTAATTTGGTCCATATTTTGGGTAGTAATATTTTTAATGTACAAACGGGACTAAGTATTATCCCCACCAGAGCAGATAACAACTTAGCCAACAAGATTGCGACTTAAGCGTAGGCTAGCTAGCTAGGGTGTTACAGAAGCAATGATGACATCAAAAGCGAAGACAGGAGCGACAAAAAAAGTGAAGATAGGAGTGACGGTGGGATGTGGAGATTGCCGTTGGAGATAGAGGATGGTGATTTTGGATTTATGGGGGAGGGTGAGGGGAGTTTTGGGAGAAGGAAAAGGATTGAGAGAGTGAGGGTGAAGGAAGTCGAAGAGTGAGGGTTTAGAAACGAAGAAGGAAAAAAGTGAAAAGGGTGCTAATTAATTACTTCTTCGCGTGTCAGGATGAAATACCAATCGCTGCCTACACTTCTTAACCGCTGCAAAGTACTTTCTCTATGCAGCTGTTAGCCTCAACAACCACGAAATATGAATAATTGATGAAGCCACGGCGAAAGTAACAAACCGCCACAAGTAAACTGCCACCAATTTGTATTAGACTATGGCGGTTGGACTCAACTGCCGATAAATACAATTTCCCTTACTTTAGTGGCGGTTAAGAAGCAACCGTGCTACCCATCCACCGCTATATGCCACTTCTCTTGTAGTGACACTACATGAGTTGTTCCCTAATTATGATAATATATTTGATATATACAATGCAAATGATATGAGTTGTTATCTAATTATGATAATATATTCAATCATGATTTCATCCAATTTTAATATGTGAAAAATATACCTTCCATTTAAATATCATAGTATTTAGTTTTGATGTTTTTTTAATTGCATTAAATATTATATCATTACATTTTTGTGTGTACATTAACGTATAAATCAACCTACAAGTAAGTGGTTAGAGGTGCTTTTGAGTTGTAGGTAGGTTCTTGATTGTTAGTTCTCCCCCACCCCCCACCCCCAAATTGTATGCAAGCTCTTATGTTGGTGTGCTGGATTTTTTGTGGTTGATCTTATGTTACTCATTTATTATAAGGTTAATTGCTTCAATTTCTCAGCAGATGAGGTCTAAGAGGTTCTTGGAAATTCAGCTATAGAGGGAGCGTCAAGAAGAGTACGACTTGCAGACATCAATATCTTTGGTTAATGCAAGCTAAATATAATAATGATCAATAGTTAAGAGCGACTGTGAATTTTCTTTCTACTATTTTATGTACTTACACTAAAAACATGAGTCATAAATTTTACAAATATACGCTTTCCTCTTTTATTTATTTATTTTTAATTTCAAGTTCTTAATGTAATGTGTTTGAAGAAAGATCATTCCAATTACAGGCAAATGCTCTTTGATTAATATTTGCATGAATAAGGAAAAAAAAATAATATTGTTGTAGTATCCCATCAGATTAGATCAAAACACTTCACTCAAGAGAGAGAATGCAAAACACCATGATAGTTAAAAATGATCAATGTACAAGTCTTGCAAAGGAGATCAAGCAAGAACCACAAAAGTGCATCAAGTCATCGTAGGTGATTTGTTACGAAAAGATTTTTGCGAATTAATACTTTTATATGTACTTTATTTTATATATTATATATAAAATGCGTTAACTGTTATCAACCACATTAACTTAAATTACTATCTAATTTTTAACCCCTGCTTAACGCACGGTTAACTGCTAGTTATTTTTAAATGGAATTGTTTTGGGTATAGCGGCTGCTAATGCAATGTTATTCACATTTGGTTCTAAAAAATGTATCTAGTGAAAAGTTATTGAAAGGAACATCATTCTTCTTTAATAAGGAAAAAAAAAAAAAATATTGTTGTAGTATCCCATCAATGTACTCCTCACGGTAAAATGTATATGGTTTTCAATAACAAAAGGAGAAAAAGGATACTGTGAATGTTCTTATTTTTAATTGTGTGGTGGAGATTTGTGAGCGGGAATAATAAAAAATTTATTGGATTGAATAAACGAAAATATCAATATTTTTAAATACATCAAAAATAACTTAAAGTTCTAAAAAATAGTTGAACACTCAACAAGAAAATTTTATTTTCTTGATTTTTTTAACAAATGTTTATTAATACATTTGTTTACAATGTACACCTAACCTTGCTCCACTACAGAGGTAGCAAAGCATCCATCCATTGTTTGTAAATTTAACTGTTTTGATTCGGAGTGAATACTGAAAGGTGCAAAGCATCCAATGTTAGCATTTCCTTATTGAACATCGATGTCTTACCTTAGAAGTTCATGTAAATATCATTCAGGTTATGGTTCATACTATATATATTTATATAAAAATAGAGCCTTTCAGATAAGGTGCACCATATACATAATAAAAAAGGCTCAATACATCAACCATGGATATGTTGTTCCCATTCCGAAAGGTGCACCATATACATAAAAAAAAAAGGGGGCTCAATACATCAACCTTGGATATGTTGTTCCCATTCCGAAAGGGGCTTATGATGTCTGGGCTGGTGTTCGGTTCTTTCGCCTCCAATCACCACAAAAATTAGAAGAAGCTCCGTGTGAACTAGGTCTTTCTCAGTTGTTTTATGCTTTACTTGGTTTGGGAGAAAATGAGAAGAAAAATATTGAAAGGAAAGGAAATATATGAATATTGATATTTTGTTTTACTAGGTTGAGAAAAATATTATGGTATCCATTATGGACTAAATTCGAATAGTCCATCAAAGCCCAATAGTTAAGGTCCAACTTGGACCTCCATATTGTATGCCAAATTGAGTATAGTCAGGCCCACGTAATGTCAGCCTATTCGCTACGTCTACACGTACGATCCATTTGTCCTAATCTTAGATAATAAACTCTCACAGATTTTTGAGATATTTTGAGATACACTATAACGTAACTGGAATGAATCCAATTCACTCATAACCTTAGATGTATATCTCTCTTACTTGGCATTATAGTACCTTTTGCAGGTACTCTGCTATAACATTCCTAATTTTATGATAGGATTAACTCACCAATCATATGTTAGTAAAGATAAGATTAGGAATTAACCTTGGTGGAAAAGTAATTAAGAGCAAAACAAGCTCAAAATGGAAAAGTTGACCAAAAGTTAAATTGTTGATTGAAAGTTAAACTTAAGAATTGAAACGCTGAAAACTAGTAAGTGCACTAATCATTCAAGTAATAGTGAGTAAATACTTGAGTTGCTGAAACTACGAAGATAATATTACACTTTAATTTTAATTAATAAATAACCGAATTGAATTGTTTGAAGTGATAAGAAAGAATCGAGATTGAGCGCAATTGAGATAAAATAATAATAAAAGGAAAGGCAAGAAAGGAAATGACTAGGAAATGGGAAATAACAGTAGGGCTAGTGATTTCACCTACTCTAGACTCGGTGAACTCAGACAAATTCACACAACTACTCTAAAACAATTATTATACAATTATCTGTTGAGCTATTGACATGCAATTGTACCATTCATTCAATTGATTTTTTTACATTGTAGCTTTATGACTTTATTTTATTTAAAGTCAAATCATTAATTATTTTTTGGATCCCCAATTATTTTCATAAGCATAAATTCAGGAAAGTATGACTAACAATTTGTTTTCCAGTGGGATAAAAGTGTTCTAATGCTTTTTGTTATATACATTATCTATCTCTTTGTGTTTGTTGTCATAAAAAAGGGGAGATTAAAAACTATGGACTCAAGCATGGTATTTAAAGATTTTGATGATAACAAAAGAATACATGCAAAAAGTTTTGAAGATCAAGAAGAATTCCTTCAAGATATATTCAGGATTATCGTCATTAGGGATGACAATGGGGCGGTTTAAGGGGTGGGGGATAGTCCTTCGTCTTCCGTCCTATGCATGAAAGGTTTCTCTCATCCCCATGCTATATCTGTGCAGGTACCCATTTTCACACTACCAGAAACATGCAAATTATCATCGGACCCTTACCGTCAAAGTTCTATCTGACAGTATTATTTTCAAAAATGACAAATAAAACTAACAGTAACAACTTTTAGCTTGTATCGGAGCAATTTTGACCACGATTACCGTCAAAACAAATTTTTCGTCGATAACCGTTAGCACCTAGTGGCGTGTAGTGAGGCGAACGCGTTATCATCGGAAGTTTCCGACAGTAAAACAAAGCATTTATTAGGCTAAAATTTATCGTCGGATATGTCCAACTGTAACTGTAATAATAAATTTTAAAATAATTATTGCCATTCTCGTCAGAAATACTCTATGGTAACAGACTCGAAATATGAGGGGACACACGTATTCCTCAAGCACATAATGTTCAAGTAGTTACCGTCAGAAACATTTGACGGTAATTGAAACACCCTAGCTAGTCGGCCTATGCTTAAGTCATAGACTTTCCGGTTAGGTGGTGCTCTTCTGGTGCTACGAACCATTATGATTCTATATCCTGGTTTGAAATTACGGTTTACAACATAGAGGGCCAATTTAAAAGTTCTTTTCATTGTGCTATAAAAATATCGAGCCATACGCATCGTACATCGCATAAGTGTATTGAAAAAGAAAATAAGGAAGCACGAGTACATACCTGGCGTACGGCGAGTACCCGAAGAAAATCCACATACGGCCCGCAGATAGCACACACATAATTATACATTTTTATAATAACAAGCATCCTTGTCCTACTGTGGACATACATAGTCTGCATCAGTTCATCCATGTATATACAATACTCCATATATATAACCTAAAACAAGCAAACTAACCCTACGTACACGGATGAGTACTACTCATTTCATGTACTACATACTCCTATGTCTGCATCTCTGGCGGCATACTGATACGCTACTCGTCAGAATCCTCCTCCAGCTCAGCGGGATCCACCTCATCCTCGCTCGAGATCCCTGTCACGGTGGTGAACTCTTGGGTCGTGATTATGCGTGGTCGCACTGGGAGTACACTCTTGCGGGCAGTTGTGCGTATACCTCTCCCTCGTACCGGCGGTGTAGCTGGCTCTGGATTGGCCTCAGGCTTAGGCCTCTGTGGTGGCTCTGGTCTCTGTGGTGGAGGGGTATCCTCATCGTCCACGTGAATCGGGTCATGAGAGCTGCTACCCGGACGCTCGTCGATCCAGATAGGACGCATAGGCGATGACCCTGGCCCGCGAAGTCTACGGCGCACCTGCTCAGGGCTCTCCCCTGGGAAGTTCGCGGGGGCGAACGTGCTGGTCTCCAACAAGGTATAGGTCCGATAGTTGCGCTGTCGAGAGCGTGTGAACAGCCAAACATCCTTGGGTGGCGGTGAAGACATACTGATCAGCTGGAGCCATACACGAGTAGGGATAAGAACGACTGCGTTCTTAGTGGAAACTGTACGTGGCTACTATAGTTCAATTACTCGGGCATTCTCCAGCCACTCAGGACAAACCTCTACGTTTCATACAATACTAGATCCTACCAGTTATTATCTTGTGCCTACACCCTAAGCAGCTTTATCTATTTTACTAGGTGACTGGGTATCTAGTCTTGTCATTACCTAGGCTTCGTGCTTGTTAACTGTACGTTGTTCCTAGAGACATACTATTCGTCGTGGGACGTTCCCTTGATGATACATAATGCATGAGCAGTTATACATAATGCTTAAACAGGTATACATACATATTTATCATCATATCATCATTCATCAAATCATACATGTGACTACATAGTGCATGAGGGGACTTGGGAATCTCTTACACGCTCTGTGGCTGCGTCCTACTTAGTCCTTACACCTTTGTAGCCGTGGCCTCGGCCTACAACCTCTATTTGTGACTATTGCATCGACCCGGCGGTGCTCTTTACTGGTATGGTAGCTAACCATGTAAGGCTCATAGGAGGTAAACATCGAATGCAATTAGTGCAACCATCCCCTATGGCATGGCGAGGGATCAGACCTATGAATGATCAGGCGTGGACACGCTTTGACCGGCCCTATGGCGCGATCCGTTTCTCTTTCCTCTTTTAGTGGGGCCCCATAGTCATCATTTCATTTATACAGTTCTATGCCTGTTTTACATGTGTGGGCCTATGCCCGTTTCTTATCGTGGTCAGGTCTCTTTACCTGCGTTGCTCGTAACCAATTCGTCTTGCTGAATCGGCAAGGGGCGTGTCTGTACGACGTTGCCAAGAGAATAGGGATTCCTAATTATGTAACTAAACTCCTTAACTTGGTCTACCGCACCAACTGGGGTCGGGACCTTCCTAACTCTCTTTATTTCCTAGAGTTTCATTATGATCTTCATTAAACTTTTAAGGTGAACCTCTAATTATCTAAGGTCGCCCTAACTCCTACGACGGCCTTTCCTCATGATGCGTGCTTGCATTATGCAAAGACATCCATAACTATGCAGGTTGAATTCCATAGGGCCTTTAAAATCATAAGTTTCCAGTAGGCATTCGAATGCTCAAAGGCTGTGCATTCGATTGCTTCTTTCAATCGAATCCCTCAGGGATTCAATCGGCTGAAATCCTTCTCCGGGTTTCATTCGATTGAAATCCTCAAGTATTCGATTGAAATCCGTCGCAGTCTTTCATTCGAGTGAAATCCCCCAAGTATTAGAATGAAACCCAAACTCTTCTTTCATTCGAATCCGTGGGAATTCAATCGAATGCTACAGTAAAAAAATCGCCCCAGAGAGCAAATTCTCCAGGGTTTGCTCCGCGTAACATTTTTCACTTCTACAGTAATCCAATCCATACAGTTATGATTTCCAAACCTCAAAATCCTCTAAATCTAGCTTCCCTAACTCATTTCTCATAGTTTTTGCAAAATAGTTCTTCATTCACATACACAGAAATGCATTTAAACAATCATTAAACAAACCACATAGACAGTGGGCTTAGAGTTACCCACATCGGATGGAGATTCCGGTCCGGTGGAGTTGAAGTAGAGAATTTTCCCCCTCGCGGTGGTGAGTTCCCATAATTTTTTCGGAGTCCGAAAGCGCTTCCGCGATGTGCCTGAGTGGGACATGTGTTTTGTGAAAAGGAAATGAAAAGGACGTCTGAAGTGGCTATTTATAGCCTGAGCCTTTTTCCTTTTCACCATTTCCTTTTTCTTTTTCTTTTCTTTACCTTTTGTTGTTATTATTATTATTATTATTATTATTATTATTATTCTTATTCTTACTATTATTATTCCTATTTATTTATTTATTTATTTATCCTAAAAGAATTAATTATTTCCTAAGGAAGATAAATTCCATGTAGGGCCGTTTTGGTCTCGTTTAATCATGTTTAACTCAATTTCTCACACCCCGGTTGCCCTAAAATATTCCGGGCACACCGTCGTGACCCATTGATTTTCCCCCTTTCGTCCCGGGAGCTACCCGTCGGAAACTCTTGACCGTTTTATCGGATGCAAAAAAATCCCACGAGCGTTTCCCAGTATCCGTAACGAATTCCGTTTGAGTCGAAATTCTCCCAGATGAGCTGGAAAATTTCCCGGACAACCCAACCTAGCTCCGGCCACTGATTCGAAGATTTTACAGGGTAAATTCCCCCATTCGGGGTCCTCAGAATACTTTTCGATCTTCCATAACGGCTAGTCCACAGGCTTTCCGTACATGAAAGAATCGGGTTGTTACAGTAATAGCCTCGAAATATGTACAAACACAAGTTTCCCTTGTTTGTAATGGTCGACAAGTTACCATCAAAAATATCCGATGGTATCAATTTCAAAATATTAAGGGACGCACGTGTTCCCTACGCACGTAACGTTCGACTAGTTACCGTCAGAAATATCTGATGGTAACAACCTTGAAATATGAAGGACGCACGTGTTCCCCACATGCGTAACGTTCGAATAGTTACCATCGAAAATATCTGACGGGAACAGCCCTGGAATATGTACGGACACATGTTTTCGGGTGTTTGTAACAATCGACAGGTTACCGTCCGATAAATCTGACGGTAATAACGAAGCACTGCGACCTCACGGATGTTGGAAGTTTATATTTCCAATATTTGTGGGCTCATATTCGTTAACAATTATATTAGCTATTTATCATAAATGGCTTAATTTAGTGATATAATTATTTGGTTAAAAGCCTGTTAGACTTAAAGAAAAACGAATGTGGGCCCAAATGGGTAGATGCCAATATTGGCCCATCAGGGGATAATGGGAACCCTGGTGAGCCTAAATACGCAGGAACGATTATGGTCCCCCAATACACCAAATCAGAAAACGTCTCACTTCTCCCCATCTAAAGAGAAACAGAAAGTCCCATTGAGGAACTAAGGAGGTTTGGTTGAGAAAAACCACGGAACCAATGCTCTCGTTCGTGATCAGTTGCACCAAGGGATTCTTATCGCTAAACCATGGATACAGGTATTTATGTAATCCTTAGTAATCTGATGTGATGTAATTGATAAATTCCAACAAGTTGTCAGTTATTAAGATTTGTCTTATGGATATTTTGAAAAATTGATATTTGTGCTTTAGTTTCCACTGTGCTATCGTATTTCGATAATTTGGTTATTCAATTTTTCAAATATATTAATCCTAAATTTGGGAATTTCATTTTTTAATCCCAATTCAGCACAAGTTTCGTTTATATATATATATA
>QANU01042739.1:93826-177288 GCA_003254905.1 Nissolia schottii
TATATATATATATATATATATATATATATATCCATGCAATTGTTGATTTTCGTAATTTTATCAACATGGACACAATGAACCCTTATTTTTCAATTTCATGAACCTTTTTTTTGCTACACTATCTCAACTCATACAACCATGGATATAGCCATGGACAAAGCCCCCCCACGTTCACGAGCCTTTTCCCTCGACGCGAAGGACGTCCCTCCCTGTGCGAATTGTCGCTGCCCACTGCTTGTGTATTAGTGGTGCAGGGATGGATGTGTTGTGTGGCATGGCGGGTGGTGGTGTTGGTGTCGCAGCTTGCTGCTGTGATTTGCGATGGTGTTGGTGTCGCGGGCTTGCTACTGCGATTTGCTGGTGGTGTGGTACCGCGGCTTGCTGCCGTGATTTGCGCCGTGGTTGCGTGCAAATTAAGTGCTGTGATATGGGCTGATTGGATGCTATGATAGTGCTGATATGTCCATTATCATTTGTGATTCCGTAATTGCTGCATATATGCTACTGTTTGTGATTCTGAATATATTGTTGAAAATAAGTGCTGAAATTTCGAAAATTGCTTTAAGTGATTGATTTGCTGAATTTAAGTGAATCACGATGCTTGAAGTTAAGTGAATCACGGTGAATTTAAGTGATTGATTTGCATATATGCTACCCAATTTGGTGCTTTAAGTGAAATTGCTTTGAGGATTGATTAGTGACATTGGGCAAAATTCAATGCTATAAGGAACAAGCCACCATAATTGACCAAACCGCTTAGCGGTGGTACACTAACCGCTGAGCGGTTCAACCCTAAAAACGCCTATAAATAGGCTGGCTGAGTACCACTTTAGGGCATCCTTTTCCACCCCCAAAAACACCATTCTTCCTTCATTTTGCTGTACTCCAAAGCATAGTTTAGTTTAGGTTAGGTTAGGAACAAAGACGAGGCTTGTGAAGGAGCCGGAGATCGAGGAAGCTCGGCAAAGCCATGGCCATGACGACGTGAGTACGTGTCATGGTAAGTGCCTAAACCTTGCCTCCGAGATACTCTTGTAAGATGGGTTCCTAACCCTCTTTTTGTTGGGATTTTGATCATTATTGTGGCTTGCTTGTATCCATGTAACTATTGCATATGAATTTATCTATTTCTTATGATTTGCTTGAATGAATTCATGCTTAATGCTAGTCTTTGCTTAGTGTTTTGATTCTTGACTTGGGACTTAGTTGTATGAACGATTGTTATATTAATTAAGTCATAACCAAGTTAAAATCAACATCATGACGCTTAACTAGATTCTAGACTCGAACGTTGTGAATGAACAATTACAACCATTAGAGTCGGATTGAAATCATTCATCTAACCTTGTTGCCATAACTGGAATAAAGGTTAGCCTCTTACACATACGAAATCATTTTGATGTACTTTGTTTAGCTTGTTTACAGAAGTAACAGTTTAACAAGGGAAATCTGTAATCTTATCATATGCGAAAGCAATGAAGAAGTTCCAAGTGCGGGCAATCAAAGAAATGGTGATTCTGTGTAATAAGTTAATGAATACATGAAACTACGGTGTGATTAAAATTCCCAACAAGCTCCGGAACTACCTCCAATTTGTTTCCTATTTACTTTTATGTCATTTATTTACTTATGTATTTAAACTATCGGTTTATCAAACCCTCCACTTCATTGTTTAATTAACGAACTCAAGAACGGTATTTTTGCAACTCCCTGTGGGATTGACCATACTCTATACTGCAATTGGATTCCTTTGGAATCTGAAAGCCGTAAAGTAGGTATGTATATAAATATTTAATTTGAACGACAAAGAAGTACAAATACGCCTTCCACTAACTTGGCACGGTTGTGACAAACCAAAGCTGTGTCAAGGATAGAGAACATGCGTTTGGCTTTCATCAGCTGCAAGTTTATTTATTTATTTATTTTGGGCAATTAATTATTTGCCTTGATTTGGTGAAGGTTAGCTATATGGGTCGTTTTTGTTCTGGATTAAATTGGCTGGTTGAAAAAAAATTTCATACAAAATGGGCCTTTTCTAACAAGAAGATAATTTTAATTTTATCTCCCATAAAATTATAGCAATGTTTCCATTTATTCCATTTACTAAGGAAGACTAAATGGGCATTGGTTTCGGATTGGGCTGATAAAGGACAATGGCTCATTATGTTGTCTGCTTATGACTTTGCTATTTTGCGGAATGGGCCACTATCCTTTCTGTTTTTGGTCAAGACATTTGTTTTTGTTTTGAATATGGATGAGCCATGTTTTATTTTGGAGAAATGCAAAAAATATTAAATGGGTTGATAAAACTTTTTTTATGGGCTAATAAAATCAACTGACACCGACATCAGACATTATGGTTTAGTCTGTGTCTATTGCTATTGATTTATAAGGCGATTAATTTAAAGAGCTCAGAAATATTTGACCATTTTTTGGGTAATCGAAAGGATTAATTAATGTTTGTTATTTATGAGAATAATAATCGGCCCAAAGGAAGTTTATTATTTGGCCAAATAATGAACATTAAACATTCACTTATTTTCTATTTAATTATGTGAGCATTAATCAGCCCAAAGGAAGATTATTGTTTGACCAATTTATAGAAAATTTATGTGGTAATAAATAGGTTGCAAATTCTCATGTTTCCATGTGAATATTTAGTCAGTCTAAAGAAAGGCTAAATATTTGATAGGATATTTTGACAATTTTTTATGATACTTTGAATCCTCTTGGGTTATTTGGATTCAATTATTTATAAAGAAATCAGTTTTGAGATGAATTGACTGAGACAATATGTTACCAAAGTAGCCTCTATTGTCAAAGCCGGTATATTTTGAAACGTAAGGAAACATTGATTGTGTGATTCATGTGAATATTGGTCAGCCACAAGGAAGATCAGTGTTTGACCGAATTATATCAACACGTGATAATCATAAGATCCATATTTAATGGTATTTTCATGATTGGTTTTGATATTTATTCTAATAATTTTTAATTGAGTTAATTGAAATAGCATGTTGCCAAAGTAACCTCTGTTATGTAAATTAGCTTAATTGAAATTATATGGATGATTGTATAGATTTATTTATGTGAAGTGTGCTCATCCCAAAGGAAGACACAGTTTGACCAAATAATGGCATACCTGTGATGATAAATGTGTGACAATTATAAAGTTTTTTTTACATGTGAACAATAATCGGTCCAAAGAAAGGTTGTTTGACAGAAATTATTGTCAACATTTGATCATTGCGTTGAGAGTACCACTTACAGTTAATTTCTCTGTCCAAAGACTAGGAATTAATGTTGTATTAGGTATCTTGTGATGGATTCCCAATTCTAAAGAATTGCTCATGTCTTATTTTTATTGACATGCTTAATTTATGTGAATATTTGTTCTCGATTCAGTTTCGGTTGCTAGTGTTTTCAATATTTCTGGTCAAGTAAACAATATCACAATGCTGAATGGGACGAGTTTTAAGGCCTGGAAAGAATCTATGGAAATAAGTCTCAATCCCTAGACGTTTTTAAGTCTTTCAAGGCTGAAGTAGAACTTCAACTTGGAAAGAAAATTAAGGCTGCCAAATCTGATTGTGGTGGTGAATACTACGGCAGATATGATGAATCAGGAGAACAACGTCTGGTATCCTTTGCCCTTTTCCTCAATGAGTGTGGAATCATTCCGCAATACACTATACCGGGAAAACCCAGCATGAACGGTGTTACAGAGCGACGAAACTGAACTCTTAAGGATATGGTAAAAAGTATGATTAGTTATTCTTCATTGCCAGAGTCGCTTTAGGGAGAAGCCTTAAAGACTGCAGTATATATCCTTAATAGGGTACCAAGCAAGGCAATAACCAAAACACCTTATGAGTTGTGGACTGGCCAAAAGCCTAGTATAAGGCACTTGCACATTTGGGGTTGTCCAGCTAAGGCACGGCCTTATAGGCCACATGAAAGAAAACTGGACGTAAGAACGGTTAGTTGCTATTTTGTTGGTTATACTGAATGCTCTCGGGGGTGTAAGTTTTACAATCCCACATCCAGATCCTTTTTGAAACGGGAAATGCGAGGTTCCTTGAGGAAGTTGAGTTTGAAGCGGAAGGAAACATAAGGAATATTGTCTTTGAAGAAGAACCTGTTATTGACAGTGATCAAGTCATTGTACCTGTCATTGTTCAAGAAACAACTCCAATGTTAGACAATCCTAACATTATTCCGGAACAAGACAACATTAATGAGGTTCTTCCTCAACCACCACCTATAGAACAAACTTAACCACCTCAAGAAGTGCCATTAAGAAGATCTACAAGAGAGAGGAGAAGTGTGATATCAAACGATTACATTATCTTTCTCCAAGAACATGAGGATGGCATTGGTTTAACAGAGGATGATCCAATCAACTTCTGTCAAGCTATGCGCTGTTCAAACTCCCATAAGTGGATTGATGCCATGAAGGATGAGTTGAAATCTATGAAAGACAATGACATTTAGGATCTTGTCGAATTGCCTGAAGGTGTGAAACCCATTGGTTGTAAATGGATATTTAAGACCAAGAGGGACTCAAATGGCAATGTAGAAAGATACAAAGCTCGTCTTGTTGCTAAAGGATTTACTCAAAAGGAAGGCATTGACTACAAAGAGACTTTCTCACCGGTATCCTTGAAAGACTCTTTAAGGACAATAATGGCACTGATAGCTCATTTTGATTTGGAATTACATCAGATGGATGTCAAGACTGCATTTCTAAATGGAAAAATTCATGAAACAATTTACATGGCACAACCAAAAAACTTTGTGTCAGGTGACCCAAAGTCTATGGTATGCAAGCTAAAGAAATCCATCTATGGTCTCAAACAAGCTTCTCGTCAATGGTATCACAAGTTCCATCAGGTCATTACCTCGTGCGATTTTGAGGCAAATGTTGTTGATGATTGTGTACATCACAAGTTCAGTGGGAGTAAATATATCTTCCCGGTATTATATGTCGATGATATTCTGCTTGCTAGCAGTGATATAGGCTTATTGCACGAAACCAAGAGATTTCTAACGAAAAATTTTGAGATGAAAGATCTTGGGGACGCATCTTTTGTATTAGGTATTCAGATACTAAGAGATCGCTCTCAAGGTATCCTTAAGTTGTCACAAAAGAGCTATATCGATAAAGTTTAAATAGATTCGGCATGAAAGATAGTAAACCAGAAGACACACCCGCAGCTAAAGGAGACAAGTTTAGTCTCAAACAATGCCCCAATAATGATCTTGAAAGAAAAGAGATGGAGAAGATTCCCTATGCATTAGCAGTAGGGAATCTAATGTATGCTCAAGTTTTTACTCATCGTGACATAGCATTCATAGTGGGAGTTTTGGGAAGATTCTTGAGCAATCCCGGTATACAACACTAGAAAGTGGCCAAACGCGTGATGCGTTATTTGAAGAGAACAAAAGATCACATGCTCACTTATTAGAGATCGGACAATTTAGAGATCATCAGGTACTCCGACTCTGATTTTACGAGATGCCAAGATAGCAGGCGCTCCACATCAGGATACATTTATTTGAAGGCAGGAGGAGTTATCTCATGGAAGTCTGATAAAGAGACACTTATAGCTTCTTCAACTATGGCTGTGGAGTTTATAGCTTGCTATGAGGCATCAAATTTCTAATAACAAAAAAACTTTACTCTTATGAATCATAAACTTGTTTTTTGTCAAGTTTTGTATTCAATAGTTTTTAAAAATAAAATAAAATTACACGGTTTTTTTTTTTTTTCTATCTTCTTTCAAATTCACCAAGATTATTTTTTTATTAAAAAACACGAACACAAATAATTTTTAAAAAGAACTTCCTTGGTTTTGAATTTCTCGTACTGACGGATACGAAAGAACGGACAATTGTCAAGCCAAAAATAATTTTTTCTTTAACTTTTTGTTTTATTTCTTTTTATTATTATTTTGTATTGTTTACATTCTTTGTAAATGTTTTTACTTTTCCGTAGAAAAAAAATAAATATTTGCAATGCTTCAATTCTTTTTTATTTAGGGGAGAAATAATAATTTGAGTTATTAATTTGCACAATTAATTTTGAGGTAACCATTAAGGGTAAACACGAGTCGTACCCAACCCGCCGACCCGTCAAATCCAACCCAATCCGACCCGGACGGGTCGGCGGGTCAGACCCGAATGATCCGCTTAAGTTGAAGGGTCGAGTCTCGGGTTCAAAACTCTAAACCCGACTCGACTCGCGACTCGCCTATATATAACAGTAACCCTAATGCTTTTCACTTTCACAGACCAGTTTCCCTCTCTGTCTCTCTCAGTTTCACCTTCGATGAGACTTTCACAGTCCCACTCCCCACCTCTCCTTCGTCTTCGCCCACTGACCCGTGCGCATCTGCCGCCGCCGACCACGCCGCCGCCCCCGTCCCCTCCACCTCTCGTTCTCCTTCGCGGCTNACCCGCCAAAACCTACCCGACCCGGGCGGGTGGCGGGTCTGGCGGGTACCCATAAAAAAATTGTGTTTTTTATCCGACCCGACCCGCCCGCCGGACGTCGGGTCAGGTCGGGTCTGTGACACGGGCGGGTCCTACCCGACTCGACCCGTGTGTCCCTAGTAACCATCATGGGACGGATATCACAGGGTACACATTTTCAATTTTTTCCATATTAAAAATTGGTCGTTACTCTATTGAAATTTTCAATATTTTGTTGCCAAATTCTCACACCACCCTCTCTAGGTATGTTGTGACAAACGGGGTACCAACTTATATTTCATCCATTATTGAGGGGAATCCCAGTGGACTCATTAAGGGTGTTTAGCTTTCGAATGAAAACCTATCAACCTAACTACCAACAAGTCGAGTAGAAGGTGAGTGATTTATAAATTAACTTGATGTGCCGACCCGACTTACCGATAATATATATATATATATATAATTATTATTATATTATTAATTTATTGAATTTTTTAAATAAAAATTGATTTTTTTTACAAAAATATATTCTTTTAAAAATGTCACCGGGTTACCTAAGATCCGACTCGACTTATTGATTGACAGTTCAAGTGGCGTACCCAAAACAGAACAATTGACTAGAACAAACCCGATTGCTTGAGATTGCGTCAGGTCATTTTCTTGCTGGACTGACCAGCGGCCTATGAACACCGACTACAACTCATACTTCATTTTATCTCATCCAACGGTGGATGCAACGCGGGTCTCATTTAAATTTTTTTTATGTATATTGTCTCATGACAATAATATAATATTGCATCAACATAAACACATATTAAATATTATTAAAATTTACAAAAGTCTCTTTTGTCTGTAATTGAATGACCGTCATAACTAGAGCCTAGATATAAAGAAGACCACACAACACAACCGTACGGGATTTTCATCATTAAGCAAAATAAGCAGAGGTTGGACGGACACGCGATTTCCCAAAGTCAACATGTGAAGTAATGTTGTAACTGACACAAAAGCCAATGACCCATACAAATCAAACCACCGAGTCCACCACTATGTGCGTACAAGATGGAGCGGGTTAACAAACATCGTTTCCTTTTCGATAATATTATATGTACATTTAATTTCATACACTCATATATATATATTATTAATAATGTATAAATTTTATTTTTACGAGTGCACAAATATTATAAATTTGTAAATGATACTTTTAACTATACTTAATTAAGTGCACAAACATTACATGAGTTAAAATATAAATTTTATATATATAAATACGGGATGTATGTATAATGTATAATTTTTTGTACATCCCCCCCAAAAGCCCCAATGTAACGCAACCCAAACCCCAAGCTTCCTTCCTTTTTAACTCAACCCACAACCACGTCATTCTGTGTCTTCACAAAGTTAGTTGCGGGTTCCCTCATAACAAACCCCTTGAACCGATCCTGATCCGATGGGAAACCAAATCTCACTCCGTCCCTCGGACGCCGCGCCCAAAATCGTCCTGTGCGACGGCTCGGTTCGCGAATGCGAGCCGCAGCTAACGGTGGCAGAGCTCATGCTGGAGCACCCACAACAAGTGGTGGTTGAGTTCCCTTCAGCCCTGAGCCAGAAGAGGCCAGCTCCGTTGCCCGCCGACAAGAAGCTGGACAAGAACAAGGTGTACCTGATGCTTCCGGTGAAGCGAGGGAAGGCCGTCGGCTTGAGCGGCGAGGAGTGCCGCCGCATTCTCTCGGCCGTCAACTCCTCTCGTGCCTTGCATTCCAAGTTTCGTCCGCGGCTCGCGCGCCTGTGCCAGACCACCGGCGTCGCTGGGGAGGCCGCGGGACCCGCTGGAGTGGTTCGGAGTAAGGAGGAGGAAGGGAGGTGCGGATTTTCCGATGAGGTTTTGCCGGAAATGTTGGAAGCGGCGAGGCCGGGATATTTGAGCGGGCAGTTGTCGGGGAAAGGGTGGAAGCCTAGCTTGGACACCATTACGGAGAAGAAGGTTGACGGCAAACTCACTCGCTGGTCGTCTCTCAAGGGTGTTCGGTGGTAAATATTGACGACCGAGTCGGTGTCGACTCATAATTTATTTATTATTAGATAAAATTTTAATGGGATAATAAAATTACATCTAATGATAGACAATCGTGAGCGGACACAATATTTTATGTTAACTAAATATAAATATATTTCTTATGAAAAATATTAAGTATATTTATCGTTTTGATTCACATTTCATATACTAGTGAAAGGAGAAAATAGAACATATATTTTATTAAAATTCCATCTAATAATTAAAAAAAATAAGTCAATGTAATATTTCATAAAAAAAATAATTGAAACAATACAACTATTTTCCCGTGTAAGAATGTAAAAGAAGCAGAGAGGGCATGCGTCGTCTCTGCACGTGTGTGTTTGGTGATTAACATCCTTGGCCTTTTTTTTTATTATTATTATTGTTGTTGTTTTAATATAAAGAAATGGTACGTGTAATTTAGTTGGTGTGAACACTGTGTCACACTTGATTCAATATTAGATCGGATTATAGGTGATGACTAAAATGTGAGTAAATAATTGGTTTTTGTACAAATAATTATCATAAATACACTATAAATATCAAATTGATTTTGTGATTTTCACATAGTATAGACAAAGAGCATGTATTATTCACTGTAGGAGATTAACCAAAAACGCAGCACTCCATGAACTTGAAGAAGACAACACTCTTTGTTGAGTAGAAAATGGAAGATGATGATTTCTCTCTCTTGACCACTTCCTTTAAACACAATATTGATGGAGATATTGAACTCTTATGCTTGGTGGAGAGAGGACCATATTCTTTCTTTATAGAGGACCATGAAGGGTGCTAGCTTCTGTAACACCCTAGCTAGCTGCTTATGCTTAAGTCGCAACAATGCTCACTAGGTTGTTATCTGCTTTGGTTGGAATACTTATAACCCTCTATTGTTTGTGAAATACTTAGTATGTCAAAATCATGGACCAATTTAAAACTTGTTCTCTTCTTGGGATATGGTATAAAATATGAGTTGCGCTTAATATAAATCATATAATGTAAATGATAGAGCTTTGGGCTTAGCGAATTTTAATCAAACATAACCATCAGACAAGTAAACAAGCATACGGTCCATCACATATATTTACAATACTTTACATAAGTTATACAATATCCAGTACACATATATTAAGTCATTTTGATTACAACATTTAACTATAACAACTTTAGGGCTAACTAAAACACCACTCATCATTTAGCCCTTACAAAACTTCTTCACGATTAGCCTCCTTAGGTATGACTGCTTCATGCAGCGGTCCCTCACTGCTCACCCCGCTGCTCGATGTCAGTTCTTGGATTCATAAACGAATGGGGGTGAGAACGTCACGTTCTCAGTGGAAAACCTTTGGCATTGAGGAATTTCGTTTTTACTTCGTTTATGATCCAGGCCACTCAGGAGATCTCTAAGTGTCATAAATACTAACTTTCCTACTTTATTTTATTCTCCTCTAATCCTAAGCAGCTTTATCTATGCTATTAGGTGACGAGTCTTTTTTAATCCTTACTCTAGTTATGAAGGAAACAATTTCGTATCGTCATCTCATTTTTTATGATCTTATAGAGGTTGTCTTGTGAAACCTTTGTCACTTGACATTGCCTTATCACATAGATACATAATAATCATATACGTCACATATAACATGCATGGGGGGATATGGGGCTCTCTTACCCGCTGTGAGGCTGTGTCCTTCTTGTTATCATACGTCCTCCTCCCTTGTAGCTGTGGCCGTTCAGCTACAACCTACTTCTATTTCTGTATCGTTTGATGACCAGGCAGCGCTATAACCTGAGTGGTTGCTAACCATAAGTGCACGATGGCATAATTCATCAATCAACGATAGGGAATAACCATCCAACTTGGGGATGGCGAGGGGCCTGCCCTATCGATGCGACCAGGAGTTGGACTCGTTCTCGTTCTTTCTTTCTCTCTGGCCTGCCCTATCGACGCAACTAGGAGTGTAATTTCACTTTTTGGACTGCCCTATCGAAGCGACCAGAAGTGTATTTGTTAGGACTTTGTGAAGTGACGCCCTTAAGTATTCATCTTCTCTTCTTTTCTTTTTAACTTCATCATAAAGTCAGGTCTAAGCCTGCCTTCACATCATTAACCAATCCATCTTGCGGGACTGGTGAGGGGCTTGTCCTGGGGACGTGCCAAGAGAGGGGATTTCCCTATTCATATAACTAATTTCATCATTAAGGTGTTCTGGGTTACTTGTGGCCGATACCTTCATAAAATCTAGTTTCTCGACACACCTTGAATTGTACGTCAGACCAACGTGCGACACGTTGTGACACATAACACTCACTTGAGCCCCACGTGTCACCACACATGGCCCTTATGGTGTCATGTGTCATTGCCACACCTTTCCCATGAGACAAAGTGTCTCATGCCACCCTCCATGGTGGACAAGTATCCAAGCCATGCATGATACCAGAGCTATCCTTTTATAACTATTTCCCTTTCTTTATTTTGTCTCGAAGAGAAGAACTCGCATGTGCGCTATTATGAACTTTGACTTGAAGGGATCGACCTCATCAAAATCTCTCTTAATAAAACACAATAAAAAAAACTGAAGAAGAAGAAAAAAAAAAAGAGCACCACAGCCCCAAACAAATTAAGTGACAAACAAACACCACCCAAGCAAAAAACACGAGAAAAATACGAATAACAAGCCACCACGGCCCCCCATAGAATAATTACGAGCTAATGATTATTTGAAAAACCAGATATGAAAGACCCGAATTTCGCACCACGTGAGACGCACGTGATGTAGTTATATTTAAACACCGCCCAGATGACATATCCACCACCATGGTTGGTTTTTGGTGCTCTGATCACACCTCACCTCACTTGTAAGCGAAGCTACTCTCAACCAACGAGCACTTATAAAAGACATCCAATTTAAAATCGGAGTAAGGGATAGTAACTGACTGTGCTTAATTTCTTGATCTCTAATTTCCGTTGGACCTGATTCCACTTTACTTTGTTGCCCACTTTTTTTTTCATCAACCACCTTTCAATAATGTGTGATATACTCAACCTATTTCAGTTTTGAGGAGTTCTATTCTAACAGCAAAGTTGGTATAGGCGCTGACTCTCTCACATCACAATATATCATGAGACCCACACTCACATCACAATACATCATGAAACTCACATTCACATCATGTAGAGACTCGGTGTCTATATCAACTATGTTGTTAAAATAACATGTGTTCAGTTTTAGTCCGTTTCAGGAGGTTAACAGCTCAACTGTAAGATTAAAAACTATTAAGCAACTCACGAATTGTTAAATAGCTTAAAAGCGGTTTCACTCACTGATTAAAATATTGAACATTGGTACTTTGTTTGACAGAAAAGAAAAATTAAAATTAAAATGAAGTAAGGCTCTCTTCATTCGTAAGTTAAATCAATCTAGCTCACCAAAAATTAGTAGTAGAATAACATTATCTTCCAACAAATAATTTATTGTGTATTCAAATTCGACTCATAGATTTGATGGAATGCTGGTAGGAGGAATTCAATTATCGTTATCTATGTTCTATGTTTATTATACTTTTGAATTTTTTTTCACTACTTCCTTGAAACGAAATTTCCCACGTTTAAACCAAAGCAAGTAGACCTCACATCACATTTTGATAATCCAAAAGTTTAAGCCAATAAATTTATGAGTCATCTCACTTTTATATTATTCTCTTAAATACTCATACTTAAATCTCAACAATACCTTATATTATTTTCGTGAATATATATATCCAATAGCTTAGACTTTTTGGGAGAGCTAATTATTAACAATATGATATCAAAATATTATAACAAAAGGTTTAGAGTTCAATTCATCTTTGGCTCATTTCAAAAGTGTCCATGCGTTCTTGACGGAACGAGTTACTAGTACTACACTGATTTTTTCAACGTTTGAGATATGGCTAAGGGTAAAAAATCAGTTAACAACACTTGCAAATGGCCATAAGCATTGGTCGTTAGGTGACAAATGCTGCTTCCTTGTGCTTCTTTCTCTTTTGTTTCGTCCATAGCTTCTTCAGCCTTCTAAACTGGAATGAATGCATTACAAAATCCAGCTGGACCACCTAATCATTTT
This sequence comes from Nissolia schottii, assembly GCA_003254905.1. Classification (NCBI taxonomy): domain Eukaryota; kingdom Viridiplantae; phylum Streptophyta; class Magnoliopsida; order Fabales; family Fabaceae; genus Nissolia; species Nissolia schottii. The sequence goes on from QANU01042739.1 coordinate 106,463, forward strand.
ATTGGCCAACATAAGTTATGCTTGCCAGATATAAAATGTTAGAAATTGTTAGCCTAAAATAAAGTTAATCTCATATAACCAACATATGTAACCAATATGCCCTAATTATCAATGTCTAAAAAGTAGGACCAACCATTACCCAGGCAACAGGGTCACCAGTGATCGCCAATTTAAAATAGAGTTTGTTGTTTATATTCAAGTAATTCAAAACACGATATTGATTTACTTTATTATTGATTATTAGATGAGATTTAAATCTTATGCTCCATTGATATTTTATCCAATCATATATCGTAAATGAGTTGACAGAGTGTCCTATAAATATATGAGTAACAGTAACATTTGTCTTTAAAATATTATATATATTATTCAAATCAAAGAATTAGCATTTTTCTCACATCCATACAATGTGAGTGAGTCACGCACAAGATTAAATTATTGTTGAAAAAGTACGCAGAAGTAACATAATTATTTTTATTTTTTTACGGGCATAAGTAACATAAAATTAAAATGCCGTAAAGCAAATGTTATTAGAAGACCCCACGTTGTGAATTTGTTTGCAAAATTCACTCGGCGATACGATAATTAAGCAATTAATAATAAGTAACAACACATATTTAAAAAAAAAGGGCAGGGAGCAGGTAGATCTCTCGGTTGTTAATTTGTTAAAATGGCTTACTGTTTCTGCTAATCTTCTTTGTAAGTCACCAACTTCTACTGAAATCTCACCGGCCAAGTTGCTTCATTCCCAAAGATGTTTTTCTTTTTCTTATTCACATAATGGAAAACCCAATCATCAAACGGCCAGCGAATTAGCTAGCCCCCGTCTAATGTCGGTTGGAAGTTGATTCTTTAATGTTTAAAGAGTAATAATAGAATCAATGGGGTTAGACCAAGTAGCAAGTGGTTTGGACCTTGTGTACACAGTTATTCCTGCTGGGAGACTTACCCGCCATAATCAGGTGCGCAACCCAATTCAACCTGGATTAGTCGAGGCAAAGCTTTGGATATCTGACAGGCAACCTAAAAGAAATAAGACACCAATTAAATTTTTTGTATCTTTCTATATCAATTAAACATAATTATTTGAAATGAGAGAATGCAATCCATATCAATGAACATTGAACATTGGCATTTGGATATGTCACCACACTATATATATATAATTCCCTCCACCCCCTTAACTACTCAAAGAACCAAAGCATTTATATCTCTTTTCTTCTTTTATTTCCTTCTCATCATCAAATGGCTCATTCCATCTTATTGCCCCTCATTCTCATCCTCCTCCTTTCAGGCGGCGGCGAGGCACGCGGCCCCTTCGCCTGCGACCCTACGGAAGCAGCGACAAGGAACTTGCCATTTTGCAAGGTGTCGTTGCCGCTAGGGGCGAGGGTGAAGGACCTCATTGGGAGGATGACAATGGAAGAGAAGGTTAGGCTCCTAGTGAACAACGCCGCCGCAGTTCCGCGGCTTGGGATCAAAGGGTATGAGTGGTGGTCCGAGGCACTCCACGGAGTTTCAAATGTGGGCCCAGGAACCAAGTTTGGTGGGCCCTTCCCCGGCGCCACTAGCTTCCCTCAAGTCATCACTACCGCTGCTTCATTCAATGCATCCTTGTGGGAAGCAATTGGGCGGGTGAGTACGTACATTCATTTGCTTACAAGTCAATCAAAACAATAAAGCTTTTTCGTGTTATTTTTGATAATGAGTCCTGCTACACGTACACTAAAAACCATACACCATACATACACCCCGTACTTATATGCATCAAGTTTGTGTTTTAACTCATGTAATGTTTGTGCACTTAATTAAATATGGTTAAGAGTATCATTTATAAGATTGTAATGTTTATGCACTCGTGAAAATAAAGTTTGTGCATTATTAATGGTGTATGTATGAGTGCATGTACATGTAGCATTTTTGTTTTCATAATTAATAAATTTTTTTAGTTTATCACATGTCTCATAAAGTAAATATTCTTTTATACTATTTTTGTTTCTTTTTTTTTTATAAGTTTAAATCTAAATTCAGTGACTTTTATCATCGTTTCATATTTTATATGATTATGATAAATATTTTATTTGTCAAATTATTAAAAGAATCAACTTGTGAGAGATTTCGAGATCTGGGAATTATTTGAGATTATGATATATTCCTTTACAAATATTGTATTGAAAAATATTGATTTATCATATGACACATCAATATATCATATTAAATCATAAAATTATAATAAAATTTAATGAATTTAATTCTAAAATTTGTCAAAAATAGAAAAAAATAGTACGAGTTTGTATTTACCCCATAAGACACGTGAGAAACCACCTATTATATATGAGTTTCACTTTCTCAATCAATGATAAAAGACGACATATAATAAAGTTATGTAAAAAATAAACACAAGAAATTTATACCCACAATATATACTTGTGTCTTTTATGTAAAATAAATACTAGGATTTTCATTTTCAATTAATTATATATTGACGTTATATAATTTTCATGATAATTACTATAAATATTAAATAATTTGAATGATATAATATTAATTATATAATTACTGATAGTTTAAATAAATTTTATATCAATAATGAATTAAAATTAAATTCAATAGTTAAATGTACCAAAAAAACAATTAAATAGTTAATATCAGCTGTCGCATTTAAGTGTAAAATTTATTCTGTGCTTAAAATATCTTCCAATAGTAATATAACTATAAAATGATTTTTTTAATCCATAGAAAAACAAACAAAAAAAATCTGGTGCTTAAAATTTATTGGTTGACGTCTGATTAGACAGAGACAATATTATATGAATAATATTCTGTAAAAAAAAAAAATAACGAATTCATCATCCTTGATCCGAATCATAGAATGCATGTGACAATAAGCTCTAATGTTTTTGAGTGAGACGTTACCTGGAACTATAATAGAACATGGATTCATCATCATCCTTTTGTTCTTCCTTTCTTTCTTTTCCAAATATGAAATGTGCAGGGGCAAGTGTTGTAAGAGAGTAAGATGGAGTTAGTGAAAAAAAAATGAGCTTTCCCTCGTGCCTTTCATAGGGCTAATTAATGACACTCATTATGTCATTAAATTGGTAGACTAAATCTATCTATTAGAAAAAAAAGTCCATACACAAAATTCATATCATGTCATATCTACTTATGAATATAATTATTAAGCCCAGCAACAATGTTATTGATCACATAATTTGGGCTAAACAATACGTTACAATCTTTTAACATCTTAATTGATTTGAGTTTTGATACTAAAAGAAAATTGTGATTTAGTAGTACACAATTTAAAACCAAAAAAGAAAAAACCTTACATATTCTCTATTTAAAGACCATATAAATTTCCTTTCAACAAAACTGCATTACTTTCATTATATTTTATCCACTTTTTTTGAGTTTATCTCATCAAAATCTTTATCACAAATTTGTAAAAGATTAAATAAGTGTTAAATTACAAAGTTGATATGGACAAGGAAACATTACTTTTCATTATTATTAAAACTCTATGCTGTAACTTTATGAAGATGTTTAATAAGAGTAGCATAATTTAATAAAGAGCGTTTTTTATATGCACATCAATTGGATTTTATCAAATGTGTAATTTTCAGTATAATTATTTTAAAATTCAAACACTTAGAGTAAAGGGTTTAGGGTATATCAAAATTAAATCTATATTAATATACTCTTAATTTTACACTTTATAATATTAGCCTTCAAGTTTACTTGAAGGATTATAAAAAAAAAAAATTATCCTTCAAGTTGTGTTTTGCTCACTCTTTGCAAAGTGTGTAATTTATTGGGAGAGATCTGACTCAATTCGTTTGGTTCTGCTGTTACCAACATAGTAACCTCTGTTTTCTGAGCAAGATGGAAAATATAGTTAACCACTACTTAATGTTAGACAGCAGCTCCACAACAATTTTGGCACACTTTGATTTGAATTATGTGCAATGTACCCTATATTGATTTAATTCTCTACCTTGCCTTTTATGCTAAACAAGAATCTTTTAGCAAACCCATGACTATTTTTTTGGGGCGTTATTAGATCAATGACTACAAAATATAGATAACCTTATGAAAAAAAGGTTACAGTGAAAAGGAACTCTCTTTATTTTAATTAAGGCATTGGGCTTAAGGCTGCTTCACTGCAGTGACAGGAATATTGTGTTCGGGTGAAATTTCAGAAGAGAAAGTGACTTGCATTAGCACTGAAATATAGAATCTTGTAATTTTCTAAAAACCCTTAGTTGCATAATGCCAAACATTTTTTTTTTTTTTTTTACCTAAGCTATGGTTTTTTTCGTTTTTTTAACTCCCTTCTGAATTGCGAAATTTGATGTTTGTGATTGGTTCACTTCTCAACTTTCATGTCCTTGACCCTGGCATGTTCATTATTCCCCTTTCCTAAGCAACCAGCACATGAAGCCAGTTGGCAACTTTTCCAAGTGTTGTAAACCCTTTTGTAGTTTTAATTTCAAGAATTAGTAGTTAAATTTATTTTGATATTTCATTAATATAGTTTTTATAATTTAAAAACAGTTAATTTTTTTAAACAAAATAACAATATATAATCGCATGTTAATATAAAAATTATACTTGACAATATATCAAAACTGCAGGTTGTCTCGGATGAAGCAAGGGCAATGTATAACGGAGGAGTGGCGGGGCTGACGTATTGGAGCCCCAACGTGAACATTTTCAGGGATCCGAGGTGGGGCCGGGGACAGGAGACTCCCGGTGAGGATCCAATGCTAGCCGGTAAATATGCTGCCAGTTATGTGAGGGGGTTACAGGGAACTGACGGTAACCGGTTGAAGGTGGCTGCTTCTTGCAAGCACTTTACGGCTTATGATTTAGACAATTGGAACAGCGTAGATCGCTTTCACTTTAACGCAAAGGTACGGCTTCTTTTCTCTCCACCGGTGAGGTAGCAAGTACTTTTGTGTACGCCACGTCGTCCGGCTTAGCACTTTTGCCACTCCGTGATGATTTGCAGGATGTGATTTAGCAATGTTTTGGTGATGATTTCTTGGTACATGATTTATTATAAATCTTGTATTTTATACTTTAAGCGTGATTATTTTAACGATGTCTCGAATAATTATTATCTTATCATTTCTTGATTTTTTTTAATGTATATATAATTGAATACCTAATATTTTAGTTATAATATTAGAAAATATTAATAAAATAAAAAATAATAACTACTCACATAACTAATATAACAAAAGCTTAGAGGTATGTTAATAATTTTTCTTGCTATTAGAATATCTAAAAAAATTTCGTGTTTTTTCCTCCCCCTTGTTCCTTATGTTTTACAGATTGGGAATCAATTAATTAATTTTCAAATTTTTGTTTTCTTTTTCAAATCAACTCTAGCTACTTCCATTTGTCCGTAGCGCGTTAGGATTTAAGCTTGAATATCAAATGAACACCGCAAGGTGAAAATTGCGACCATCCAGTGATAGCTACTCTTGAGCATTACGCCTTGCTTGTTGAGTCGTTTTTTGCGCAATATTCTCGAGGAGGTTGATCATGTTATCCAGGACACGGATGCCTTTTGTGGTCTCTTTACATTTTTACGGTTTTTAATATAATTTTCAGACCCTTTCTTTCTTAAAAAAAAAAAAAGTCTGAAATCAGCACACTCTATGATGATTTTAAACATTTAAAAAAAAATATGAATTTGTCACAGAGTGTGACGATTTTAGATATTTTTTTTTTAAAAAAAAAAGTCTTGAGTCTAACATCGTCACATTGTTTGGCGATTTCAGACACAGACCCATGCAAATGTAAATTTTTTTCATGGAACATGTTATAGGTAAATCCGCCTTTTGTTCTCCAGAGCCCTCATCTAAACAAAGATGACAGAAGGGACCACATACACACAGCATTGTAATATTACTTTTGGAACCTTACCTAATTTAATTTACCCTCCATGCGCAGGTTAGCAAGCAGGACATGGAGGACACGTTCGACGTGCCGTTCAGGATGTGCGTGAAGGAAGGCAAAGTGGCCAGTGTTATGTGTTCTTACAATCAGGTCAATGGTGTCCCTACCTGTGCAGACCCCAACCTCCTAAAGAGGACAGTTCGTGGCCAATGGCGTCTGGATGGGTATAACAAGCTATAATGACAAATACAATGCAAAAGGAACCATCTGAAACTAATTTAAAGCTTACATTCGATTTGCTCCGTTGTGGTTTGTAGGTACATTGTTTCAGACTGCGATTCTGTTGGGGTGTTTTACACCAATCAGCATTATACCTCAACGCCAGAAGAAGCTGCTGCCGATGCCATCAAAGCAGGCTAGTCGTCAAATTGAATAGATTAATTATCAAAAATGCTACATGTATACTCAGTTTTATACACTCATACATACACCATTAATTATGACTGTCAAAATGGGTGGGCCCGCGGGCCGGGCAAAAAATATGCATATTTTTAGGGTTCGGTTCATTTATGGTCAGTTCGCGGGCCTAAACGGGCTGCCCGCTAGCCCGTTTATTTTTTTTAAAATTAAAAATTCAAAAATAAAATTAAAAAAATTATTTTAAAATTTAAAAAAAATTCATGGGCTCACGGGCTGGTCCGCAGGCCAAAACGGGCCGGTCCAATTTTTTTTCAAATTTTCGCGGGCCTACTTTTTGCATGTAAAGTCCGTCTATTTAATTGGGTAAACGGACCAGGCCCATTTTGACAAGCCTACCATTAATAATGCACAAACTTTATTCTCATGAGTGCACAAACATTATAAACTTATAGATGATATTCTCAATTATACTTAATTAAGTACACAAACATTACGGGCATTAAAACACAAATTTTATGTATATAAGTATAGGGTGTATGTATGGTGTATATTTTTTTGTGTATGTATAGCGAGACTCATTAATTAATTTGCATATACTTACACGTTGATGCATCATTAATTACTATGAAAATGTAGCCTAATTAAATGAATGGGAATCAAGACGGACAAAAACTGAGATAGTGTCTTGGATCAATGTCACAGGTTTGGATTTAGATTGCGGGCCATTTCTAGCCGTGCACACGCAGAACGCGGTCCAAAAGGGCTTGTTAAGTGAAGCTGACGTGAATGGCGCTTTGAGGAACACACTGACGGTGCAAATGAGGTTGGGAATGTTCGATGGAGAGCCATCGGCGCAGCCATATGGCAACTTGGGTCCGAGAGATGTGTGCACCACGGCTCACCAAGAGCTAGCCCTTGAAGCTGCTAGGCAAGGGATCGTGCTGCTTAAGAACAGCGGTCCCTCCTTGCCCCTCTCCGGGCGGCGCCACCGCACCGTCGCTGTCATTGGGCCCAATTCTAACGTCACTACCACAATGATTGGCAACTATGCTGGTAACCCCCCTCATGTTCTCATCATTCCTTCCCTTTGAAATTCTTTTTTTTTTTTGGTTTATCCACCCAGTTCCAAGGCTTCGCCTTGACTCATCTGGGTCGATCCGGGCCGCGCACTTGGCTATCGTGGGTGAGTCTCTGAGCAGGGATAACTGCGTACATAAGGTCTCGAACCTGAGACTTGCTTAAGCGATACCAAGCCGCTTACCACTTGGACCAATTCCCGTTGGTATTCCCTTTGAAATTCCGAGTACTATTTCTATCCTGCCTCAATTAAACAAAGGGTAATGTTACTTGAACAACAAAATTTGATAACACACATGGATAACGTGCAAAAATATAACAAGATGTAAGTGTATGAGTCTAACATAATTATTGTTCTCTACAGCAACACTTACATTTTGTTGTATATATATACGTTGTTCATAAATGTTGTCAAAGTTTATTGTTCAAATAACATTTCCCTCCCCTGAATAAAAACTAAAGAATGAAAATTGCAAATTAAATAAACGCTACAATATAGTTTTGATTACTATTATTACTGTGGACTTCAAATTTAGTCCTTTTATATAAAAACTTTTATAAGTCTTTACGTCCCGTTATTTTAATAAATATGTCAATTTTTATCACAATGCATTGTCTACTTGTCCTGTGCAACTGCACTTCACGTTCAATGGATTACATGTGTGAGGAGACTTGTCAAAAAGTAAATTACGTAATTGCATCTACGAACAATTTAAGTTTTTTTTGGAGAGATTTTTATACTGTCTTAGTGTATCATTTTTCAAATGATAATTAGCCAAATAATGTTCAATCAGAGAGTGGTAACAGCGTCAAGTGAAGCTAGAATTGTGTTAACAAGTTATCTCATATGCCAATGAAGCATGACCTCACATTTCACATGCCGGGTGTGTTTTTTTTTCTTTACTTGGTCATGCACTATTTTACACGCTTAATCGGTATTTTGATCAGACCATGTCAATATATATGGACTTATTTTCGAAAAACAACAACAGATTTGAAAAAAAAAAAGGTGAAATCAACAACTGTTTCTTAATATTTTACGCTTTAAGCAACTCTTAACTGTTTCTTTTTACTCCTGCCATTAGGAATTGCAGATTTTTTATATATCTATGGCCTTAATAAATTTATAATACTATAGTATGTTCCATTAGAAAAATTACGAATGTATGAGTGTTTTGTCTGAAATCGCCATCTCCTGTGGCACTGAATTTTTTTTTTTTATAATTTGAAATCGCCGCGGGTCCTGGCGATGTAAGGTCTGTTTTTTTTTTTTTTTTAATTTTCTAAAATTATGTTGTACAGTGGCGATTTCAGAAATTTGCTTCATACTTTCGTAATTTTTTATTCCAATCCATATATTCGAATTTATTTTTCCCTCAAACTCACCTAAATGTCAAAACCCCAGGAATTGCTTGTGGGTACACAAGCCCATTACAAGGAATAGGGAGATACGCTAAGACTATTCACCAGCTCGGTTGTGCAAACGTGGCTTGTTCCGATGACAAGCAATTTGGGAGGGCTCTAGATGCAGCCCGCCAAGCAGATGCAACGGTTCTAGTGATGGGGCTGGACCAGTCAATCGAGGCCGAAACCGTTGACCGGGCTGGCTTGCTCCTTCCCGGGCTCCAACGAGACCTTGTGTCAAAGGTTGCAGCGGCGTCGAGAGGCCCAACAGTTGTGGTCCTGATGTCTGGTGGGCCCGTGGATGTAACTTTTGCAAAGAATGATGCGCGAATTGGGGGTATCTTGTGGGCCGGTTATCCGGGCCAGGCTGGTGGGGCAGCCATTGCGGATATCTTGTTCGGAACTGCCAACCCAGGTTCGTAAATAATCCCTCCCTTTTTTCATTCTCTAATGGGTCATCAACACTCTAATGGCTCTTTGCTTATTATTATTATTATTATTTTTTCTTTGAATAATGCTTGGGAGTCCTGACATTAGGCATATTAGTTTTTTTTTTAACTATTTTCAATCATATGTTTATCAAAATTTCATTGATTTTTGTTTGAAATTTTGACAAGTGTATGATTAGAGATGGTTAGAAGGATTGGTATATCTAAAATTAGGACTCCCAAGCATCACTATTTTTTTATTTTTTTATTTTTTTTTATAATGAGGATATCTAATGGAAGGCTCAATTTGGATTCCATTTTATGTTACATCAGTGTCATGTCAATGCGTCATAAACATTGGAATTATTCTAAAATTGAAACATTGTCTCTTCCATAAAAGGGACAAACTCTTTATTCTAAATTTTGTCTCACATGGTTTCGAATCTACAAATAATACATAAGAAAAAAAATTATGATGCATGTAATAATTGGCCAAAGAAAAGTTAAGTTTGATCCCTCTAAATTGAAATTGATCCCTATTTTTCAATTTGCTTCATTGAATTTTGGAAGGAGATGATAACTATTTCTCTTTAAATCTTATCTCATTTCCTATCCTACCAATCATTTACTGTCACATGGAAGATAAACATTTAAGAAATGTTCCAAAATCAAAATAGTTACCAAATATGTATTGCCTATCTTTCACATGACGAGGTAAATGATGAGACAAAAAAATTACACATGATTTGGGGACATAATTTTTCATCGGTTTGAAATGGTATAGTTCTATCTTGTGATAGGGGTGTTCATGACCTAGCTCAACCCAAAACTTCTTTGGTTGGGTTCGAGTCGTTAAATTTAACCTGATATCCTTTTATGATTGATTTTGAGTTATACTTCGGATTGACCTAACTCAGCCCAAAATCATACAAATTTTTCAAAATTTATAATTTTTTTTTAAAATATTGTGATAAATTATTAGACTTTTGTATCTCAATTAATATTTTTTTTTTAAATATTATGTTACCTTTGCATTGATATAATTCATTTCGAAATATGTATCGTAAAATATCTCTTAAATTTAGCTTATTACATTTGAATCTTACGACTTTATTACATGTAGTGTCCAAATCTTAATATGATATCTAAACATTGAGCCAACCTGATTTAACCCGATCATTAGCCAAATCATTAAATTGTTGAGTCCGAGCTCAAAGAAACGACCACATCACAAAATGAAGCGGAGCACGAGTCTCGCTCCGCCTAACCCAACCTTGCCCAGGTGTTACCTAGTGGGTCGGTCCCATTGACAAAAACTAGGACCAGAATTAGTGCATCATATAAGCTCTAAATAGCCCATTGATGACGCAACCGAGACAAAAAAACGTGAATGCATTCATCACAACACACACCAAGCTAAATAGAACCTTTGTTGTCGTTTCAGGAGGCAGGCTTCCAATGACATGGTACCCACAAGAGTACCTCAGAAACACGCCAATGACAAATATGGCAATGCGCCCAAGCCGGTCCACAGGGTACCCCGGAAGAACCTATCGATTCTACAACGGCCCAGTGGTGTATCCCTTCGGTTACGGATTGTCGTACACGCGCTTCGTTCACGCGCTGGCCAGCGCGCCCAAGGCGGTGTCGGTTCCCGTGGATGGCCACCGCCACGGCAACAACACCGACATCTCGAGTAAGGCAATTAGGGTGACGCACGCTCGATGCGGCAAGCTCTCCGTCAGCCTCCACGTGGACGTTAGAAACGTCGGGTCCAAAGACGGCATCCACACTCTGTTAGTATTCTCGGCGCCGCCTTCGGGTAACGGCCAGTGGGCCCCGCACAAGCAGCTCGTGGCATTCGAGAAAGTCCACGTTCCCGCCAAGGCTCAGCGGCGAGTGCAAATCGACATTCACGTCTGCAAGCTCCTGAGCGTGGTTGACAGGTCCGGCACCAGAAGGATCCCAATGGGTGTGCACAATCTTCACGTTGGCGACGTGAGACACCCTGTGTCGCTTCAAGCGGAGACGCTTGGAGTCATCAAGTCCTGAGTTTTCTGGGCAAGATCGTTTGACTCAAGTTCTTCATGGCATTTGTTTTTTTTGTGTCTATTTTGCGGCAAAGTCTAGAGAGGGAGTATCTGCTAAAAGCCTCAACATGGAGCTAAGTGTATGATAATAGGTTAATGGTGTGCTAGAGAGATTTCAAGTTTTGAATTTCTGCTACCTACACTGGGTTTTGGTTCTAATTAAGGAACCGTCAATTCAAACCTCAAGTTGTCGATACGTTATGGCTAAGATGGCAGGATATGTTGGGTAGATTCATTAATCAAAGTCAAATAAAGTAGCATGGTTGATTGCTATTTTTGGAGGAGAGACGATGGAAATGTAAATGTTCTCGATCTCCTCCCCTATTTCTTTCTTTTCGTCTGGAATTTGTATTTGTATTCTTGGTAACATAATGTTGTGATCCCTTATTTCATCTTTATTGCGAGATTGATAATTAATGAGAATGGGCTTCACTCCATGATGCGCGACACAATTTCTACGCGAATGTTATCTTCACAACAAATTTAGTGTTTACACTAAGTTTCTTTCTCATAAAACATCATGGGAATGGATGTGAGTGTGAGTCTTATAATGTGTTATGAGAGAGAGACTTGGTGTAAACATCAAGTTTGATGTTAAAATAGCACTCTTCTAATTTCTATGCTTCTTATCAGCCTGCCGTTGTTAGTGTGTTGGGAAAAGCCGTAAAACTTAACTTATTATAATAATAATAATAATAATAATAATCATTTATTTATTTATTTATTTATAAATGTTTGAATACTTTTACAAGAAAATTTCTTTAAAATAATTTCATTTGTTTAGATGGTATAAAAGAAAAATATTTTTAGGGTTAAATATGATTTTAGTCCTAGTCAAATTAAAAATTTTGTGTTTGGTCTCTGAATTTTTTTTGGTTAGGAAGTAGTTTTTAGGTAAGTTTTAGTCCTTGTTGTTAGAAGGAGATGTTAAGTGCTAACGTAACTGTTAAATGTGCCACATGACACCACACATGACGTGTTATGTGGCACATTTAACGGTGTTATGTGTTATATTTAACGGCTACGTCAGCACTTAATGCCTCATTCTAAAGGGACTAAAACTTACCAAAAAACTAATTCCTAACGAAGAAACTTTCAGGGACCAAACACAATTTTTAATTTTACAGGGACTACAAACATATTTAACTCATATTTTTATATGGTAAAATTACTAAAAATGACGTAAAAAAGTATTTACGTTATATAATATTTTGTAGTTAGGGTCAATTTGATAAAAATATGAGAGAAATGAGTTTTTAATCATGAAAGCAAAATGCTTTTGTTTTATAATGCTCAAATTTTAGCTTAAGCTTATGTTTCGTCCTGTGATCTCCTGAGTTATCAAGCCCAAGTTTAATGATTCAAACCCCTTTGGGTGTGGAGATTTTGACTTCTATTTTACTCTTAGCCTTTTAGCATAGGTAATTTTACTCTTGGACGATGGCTTCATGATTCCAGAGTGTTTTAGTTGTTCAGAATTGAGGTGCTTACCTATCATCACTTTACTAGGTGGTTTAGGACTTTGTCCCTTTATTTGGCCGCTGAGTGAGCTTAACCATGCACGTGAATGCCTTACTTAGAAACGGCGAAGCTACTTATAACTTGAAAATGGTCTATTATTAATAAATCTTATGTACAAAAGTACCTTATCGAGGCTTAACAATGCTCGACCCATGTTACTTATGCCTTATCAAAACCTCTCCTTGTTGCTCGTTTTAGACTGATCATTGGAGTAGGGAAGAGTACACCTACTAGCATGGTTTAAAAGCCCATATTCCTACTATCCTACTGCAGTGTGGTGGGCTTCTACTATTGTGCGGGCTCCTTGGCCTGTCTCACGGGCTCCCTTGTGGGCCCTCCTTTTGGTTCCCTTCATCCTTTTTCTTTCCTTCTCAGCTGCCCCTCCTCTGGGGGGATTCCCTTACTTCGATGCTGGGGCAGGGTTTCCTATCCTGCTTTCAAGGTCCTTTCATATGCCTTGATTATCACAAACGTTTTCGATCTCTACAACATTAACTATGTGGAACTGCCCTTGATGTGGCTCAGGCATTGTAAGAATCTTTAAGTGAGCATTGTAGCAAATCTGAGCTTCATTCTAGTAAGCTTGTACCATCCTAACCTCAGAGTTGGAAATACAGAACTTTAGGGTTAGATGAGGTGTGGACACTGGCGTAGAATGTAGCATTTCGCTTTTTTCCTTAGTAAAGATTTCACGTAATAAATAAATATATGAGCGAATTATTAAGAATGGAAATTTCAAAACACTAACTATATTTTCCATAATGCCAGTCAAGGTAATAGTTTCATAATTTCCTGAAATTTTGCGAGATCTGGATCAATTATTTTTTGTCGCCATAATTTAATTACGTATCGAAGGCATCTGTAAAATACACTTTTATGAAAGTTGATTTAGTAACACCCCTGCTAGCTGCTTACGCTATAGTTGTAAGCAAGGCTCACAGGGTTGTTAACTGCTTTGGTTGGGATACTTCTAGCCCCATATTTATCTTCGAAAATATTCTCTTATTGAAAATATGGACCAATTTTAAAACTTTTTCCTTCCTTTATTAAATCATAATATAAGCCATGTGTGTTCGAGAAGGCATACATATATAAGTAAAGCGATAGAATCTACAAGACTTAGACGTTTAGTAGCATAGTAGATAAGTAAACACAACAAACTTATAGGAAACATAATATAAATCCATTCATACAGGTCCAGAAAACAGTTACACATATGTTTATACTTACATATTACAATTACTGCACTTAAGAGCTAATGGCATAACTAATCCATTTAGCTAACATAATAAAAAAATGCAAAATACAAAATTCTGGAATGTCACGATGCGTGGGTTTATACAGTTGTCCCTCTCTGCTTTCCTGGTGTACTTTGTCGCCAAAGTCTTTGCTCGCCCAGTAACGTCGACTCTGCTCTAGCGTACTCGTCGTGCTCGCTTGGAATCATAAATGAGTGGGGGATGAGAACATTGCGTCCTCAATAGGGATCCTAGCGGCATAACTATTCATTTTCGCTTCAATTATGATCCAGACCACTCAGGAGATCTCTAAGTGTCAAGATATACTAAAGTCCTTACTTATTTTAATCCATACTAGTACTGAGTAGCTTTATCTAATTTACTAGGTGATCGGGGTAGTCTAATCTTTGCATTACCTATCAAAGGAAAACTTGGCGTGCTTGCTAATCCCATTCGCGTAGGCCACGTGACGTAGGATGTTAGATGTTATGATGGTGGGAAGCTATATGTTAGAGTCATACAATGATGATTGTTTGAGGGATATGATGTGATATATGATGAAGATGATACATGGGATATTAAGCTGTAATTGCCATGTATATGAATGCTTTAAGATGATGAATTGTGCTTATTATATATGAACTGTTGCATCAAAGACTGAACTGTGCACATGATGATGATGATGATGATGAGAGAACCCCCTCTAGCAAGGCCGAGGGTTCGACTTTTGGGGAAGGTCTAAGTCCCGGTCGAGTTGTAGGTCTGACCCCAATGCCATCATAGGGTGGTAACCTCGATCGTGGTTGGCGAGATTTCATGGTCAATACCATTCAAGTTAAGCACTGCCTGGTTGCTACGATGCAGGCTGTAAGCGTGGTTGTAGCGGTGTGGTCGTAGCTACAAGGGACGAGGGCAAAATTGCTTATAAGGCAAGCCTTATAGAGCAGGAGTATAAGTTGATGCCAACTGAAACTTATAATTAAAATGGGCACGGTTATAAGTGAAGACTAGCTGAAACTTATAGACAAAATGGTTTTCAGAAAATGAGGTTTTTAAGACAGTAGTGCAACTATGTGAATTATGTGACAATACGTGATCTAGGAGTTAGACTAGAGAACAGATGACATAGATAATGAAAGCATAGGTTCCCCAGTCACCTAGTAACGTAGATAAAGCTGCTTAGGTCTAGTATGGATATTAATAACTAGTAGGACTATAGTATACCTGTGACACCTAGAGACGCCCTGAGCGACGGAATCATAATTGAGTATAAAGCGAGTTACGGCGATTAAGGTTTCCCACTGAGAACGCTGTGTTCTTATCCCCCAGTCCTTTATGGTTCTAGGTGAGCATGGCAAGGGTGAAGAAGACGTCGGAGCAGTGAGAGCAATACGAGGATGAGCGACATTGAAGAAGATGGACAAAGGAATAGGGAAATCAGAGCTACACTAAAGATGTCGCATTAGTTCGTAATCCCTAGGCTATATGTTTTGTACTACTATGTAATTGTACGTAGCATCTATGATATTACATGTGTAACTGCTTGTAAATATGTGGCATGGACCTCTGGTTGCTATAAATGTTAAATATGCCTAATATAGTTAAAGTATGCTACGTTACCGCTCACAATATATGTTCTAACGAGAACAAGGTTCATATTTTACACTATAATACGTACAAAGAAAAGTTGAAATTTGGTCCATATTTATGGGTAACTATTTTTTTAAACTCGTAAGCGGGACTAAGTACTATCCCAACCAAAAGAGATAACAACCTAGTCGGCAGGTTTGCGACTTAAGCGTGGACTAGCTAGCTAGGGTGTTTCAATAAACACTATAAAATAGAGAAACAAATATCACAAAACAGAGAAACAACCATTGTTACCAAGCCTTTATGTGTGCGCAGACACGCTTGTGTTTAATATTGCTCGTTTATATGTTTGATAGTGTTTATTTTTCAGTTTTGTAATGTTTGTTTCTCTGTATGATGTACACAGGGTTTCAATTTTTGTGGTGTACAAATAACGAGACTGATATGAAGAATATAGAAATTAGGCATTAATATTGCAATACAAGTAATATAGTTAGGATTTAGTGACCTTAAGTTGTCAGCCTCTAAGTTCATGTGGGATGACTTATAATTTGAACTTAATTATAATTTTTTTGTATGTTCCTTAAATATTGAAAAAAATTTCCACATATTTAATCAATTTTAGTCATGTAAAAAAGTAAACTATTAGTCAATTAAATGGAATTCTATTTTTTAAATTGTTATTATATCCTTCTTGTTTTTTTCATGATAAATATTGTATTTATATAGAGTTTCCTCTCATATTGTAATTAATGATACATTGAATATTGGAATTGACTCATTGATGAGGAGTTGAACGTTCTAGATAGGAATTTATTTGTGCATATACGAATCCCGTAATTTATAATATTTCATTAGGTCAAAATCAAAATTTGTTCCATAAAGTGTACAGTGCTACACCATAACACATTTATTTATTAGAATGAATATATGATATGGAAGTTTTGGATTAATGTTGCCAAATGAGAAATATAGTAAAGATTTAACGATCGTGAGTTACCAATATGTTGGTTCATGTAGTATGACTGATATAGGGAATGTCACCTATCCCAAAAATAATTATTAGAACTAAGTTGTACCAAGAAAAATTTAGTCAGGGCACAACTCTGATTGTCTCACAAGGAAGTGTTTTAAGTCAATTTGTGTAAAACTGGAGATGAAATTGTTTAGAAATTAATAATAATAAAAATGGTTGATTTAAATATCATAAAAGATTCCCTGCACAATGATTCCCGTGAGGTAAAGATTGCCTATCATTGGTTTAAAGATGCCGTTTATAATGTAGGTCTTGTTTCACTAAATAGATATCTCATGACTAATGATGTAATTAACCTAGGGAGATTATCCTCGCACTCCTACGTGCGGCTTGATTATCATGCAACTTACTTACCACAATTGCAATCCTACGATCCTAGGTCAACATTGATGCCAATCAAGCACCTTAATTCCAATCGGCATTAACCCAATCTATTACTGAATTGATGGAACTCAGTTAATTAATTGAACTACCCCATGTTGAAAATGCTAACCATGTACAACACGTGCATCATAGTGACATACAAGAGTAAGAATGCTCTTAAGAATTACAATTGACAAGCCTCTCGCAAATTAAAAAAACCAAGGAAAGGGAAAATAAAAGAAACCATAAAATTATATTTTCGAGCCAAACCTTAAAGCATTCTTTAAGCCTTGATTATCCTTAAGCACCGTAAAGGAAACTACTCCTCCACGGAAGAAGGATTACATGCCCTAATCAATAAAAACAAGTCTTGAGTTCGATAATGGAGAAATTATGAAGAGAGTATTATCTAGAGAGAAGGAAGTAAGTGAATGTAATCCTAAATACTCATTCTAATGAGAATTATCTTGTTAAGGTTGCACATGTTCAATATTTATAGTGCACATTGGGTAAAAATCAAGTCTACCCTATTTAAAATTGCAAAGTTGTTATCAGAGAGTTTTTGTACAACTAATACAACGGTTAAGGATTGGTTCTGAAGTCTAATCTCTTTGCTCCTTCAATTTTTTCTCTTTGGCCACGTCTATGGTTGTCCCTTACCGCTATAGTGTTGTGGCTAACGCTTCTAGATTTTCATCTTTGAGTGCACTAGTGCCAAGGGTTCCTACAAGCAAATAACACTCCATGTAAAGGGATAAAACGCAAAGGATTCCTAAACAATTAATTCCAAAATAGAGCACATTAACTGGAAAATAGGACACTTAAGCACAAAGAGGATAAATTGAAATTACATGCTAATTCATTATTCTTTTGCACAAAATTGGTTTCCAATGCATGGAGGGTAAAACAATGCATAAATGCTACCTTATCAAACTCTCGCACACTTCAAAAATTGCATGTCCTCATGCATGGAGCAAAGATGCAAAAATGTCAACCAACGGGCAAGGACGAAAATGAAAGACAAGACTTGCATGGAAGTCCCCTAAAATACAAATTCACCATACTTTAGAATTGATTTTTAACTTCTTCATTTTTCAACACTTTCTCATTTTATTTAAAGAAAACTTTCTTTGAGCATACATCAAAGTTAAACCAACGTTTTCATGATCAGGCTAGGTAAATCATAATTTTTTTACTTTTGGCTTATATTGTGCTAGTACAAGAAAAATGAAAAAAATGACTAAAAAGGGGGATGAACAAGGGATATAATCGGGGTTGTAAATATTGTTTAGTAGCTAAAAACAAAGAAGATGTCTCAATCATAATAGTCATGCAATATGATTACAAATACTTTAACAGAGAATAAGGCAAGTTCTTGAGACAATTCAAGTGAGGGCACACACAAAATAAGGAAAGGCATAATTTGTAATGTCACCATCCTCTAATAGGGTCAAAAGTTCGCAAGGTTGATCCAATCAATCAAGCTTGTCAAAATTCACCCAATACTAAATCAACAATAATGTCATGCAAGGAAAAACAATTGACCAAAGTCAAAAGAACACATTTCAAGCAGTTCAACCATGTACAAGCAAGCATTCTCTACTCTCGATTTTTTTAATAACAGCAAAGCAAACAACTAAAACTACCCTAAGCACGTGATGCACTAAAAACACTAGCAAGTACACTAGGTACTCAAGTAATAGTGATTATTTAAAATCGAGTTGTCGAACCCTTAGGGATAATATTACACTTTGATTTTAATTAACAAACAACTAAATTGAAGTAATTATGGTGATAGAGAAGATGTTGAATTTATAGAAGTTGAATTAAAATAATAATAAAAGACAAGACCAGAAATGAAATGAATAGAAGATAAGAAAGAACACTAGAGATATTGACTTGACCTACTCTAGAATGAGGTGGATTCATAGGCAAGTCCACACAATTATCTTAATACAATTATTAAAAAAATTATCTTTTGAGATAATTATTGGTTTGGATCCCAAGTTGTTAGCCTTACTCAAGGTCAAAAAACCCTCTTATCCTAGATTGACCACCTAATCTCTTAGCGAGCTTTAAAATTATTCAAAGCATCAATGTTCTACTTCTGCCCCTAATAAGACCATATAGGTCGCCTTTTTTCCTCTCAAAATTTTACACGTTTTATGGATCTAATCACGACCTCTATCACACTCACCATCTCAAGTATGACTCAAAAAGACATAATAATTATATGATGATCAAGATTACAATAATTAAATTAGCACAAATAGATAATCATTAACTAACATTGATAGAAACTGAGTAGTAAAATATATTATAATAACATCGTCGCAAGAGGTTTCGTATTGACCTGTAAAAGGACTAAGTGTATAGAGAAAAAAAAAAGAAGAAAAAAAGAGAAAGGAGATTCAGATAACACCATAGAACAAAAATGGAGGTAGACAACGAATTAGGGGTGCGAAGCTCGCGTGTAGCACCCCTGCAGTGACACTCTGGCTCTAGTTATCCCCTTTAGTGTTGCCTCCTCTTCAAATATGATTGATTTATTTTTTATATTTGAGATTGATTTATTTTTGCCAAAAAATTAAAAAGAGGAAATAAATGTCATGCGGACCAACCCGTAGACATGCAGGTTTAAGTGGGGCGAACATCGTTCAACCATTCTTGTAATTTATTTGTTTTGTGAACCAACCCAATTTGATCAATTTATGCCAGATTCTACACTAGGCTAAGTGGTTTGGGTTGGTTTGTATACCCAATTCTACCTAAGAGGTGGTAATCCATATAGACACCCTCCATGCGAGTAATCCACATTACTACTTCAAAGGTAATGTCGATTACCCAGGTAATCTTGATTATTGACACTCATTTCTAACCAAACAATACAATGTGGATTGTCAAGGAATTTAAAAGGAAGATTACCTGTTATCTGAATATATTACTTTATACCAAATGCCTTTTAAAGTATCCAAATATTTAGCATAACATCTATTGGTTTCCCACTAGAAGAATATCAAACGAAAATGTTATTTTATTTGAAATTTTAATTTCATTCTTCTCAATGTTGGAGGCTATGCCTCTAAACAAAATCATTTCTTAAACAATATAAAAAGGACTATAAACTATGTTGAGAACAACATTTAATCAGATATGTAAAGACATCTTTTTTTCAAAGTCCTTCATATTCTGATCAATAAGCTTATCAAGATCTTTCAACTCTTCAATCGTCAAGTGCTCTGGAAGCTCTTTGCTTTGCATATACTCGAACATAGATAAAGTCTTTTCTTTCTCATGGTTATTCATGCCTATCTTCTTTAGCTTGTCCTTAGATTTTGTTACCTTCTGCATCATAAAGCTCTCTTGGTTTGAATTCTTCGTTTCATTTTTCTCAGAGTCTTGATATCTCTGAATGATCAACTTGGCTTGCTCTGGATCTGGCCAAACCTCTGCTTGGGATTTGGAAGGGTTCGAAATTACTGCGCATGCTTGAATTTGACAAAGTATGGTGATTTCATTCACCTTCTTCAGAATGCCCTTCTTCCTTTTCTTGAATGTTACTTTCCTCATAGAGTCATCAGAAATATACTCAAGTTTAACTTTATTCCTAGCCATGGATGCAATCGTAAAAAATGAACTAAGAATTAGAATATTTTACGCATTACTTTCTACGTAAATACTAGCTTTATATAGAGTTGAATCTCCCAATGTAATTGAAGATACAATTTAATTCTGTCGTTGACACATTATAAGGACTTGAAAGTTTAATATTTGAAAAAAAAATGAATAATATAGACGTTAGACATTAATGTTGCAAAACAAGTAATATAGTAAGAATTTAATGACCCTGAGTTGTCAAAGCGTAGGTTTATGTAGGATGACTTAACATTTGAATTAAATTATATATATATATGTATGTTACTTAAATATTTTTAAAATAAATATCTTATCAATTCTAAGTCAAATAAAAAAGTATAAATTGTTATTATATCTTTCTTGTTGTAATTAATGATGCATTGAATCCTGGCTTTGACACATTAATGAGGAGTTGAACATTCCAAATAGGAATTTATTTGTGCATATATGAATCCCATAATTTATAATATTTCGTTAGGTCAAAATTAAAAGTTGTTCCATAAAATGTATAGTGCTACAATATAATGAATTTATGTATTAGAAAGAATAAATAATATTGAAGTTTTGAATTAGTGTTGAAAAACAAGTAATATAGTAAAAATTTAACGACCGTGAGTTGTCAATATGAAGGTTCATGTAGGATGACTGATAAAGGTTTGTCGCCTATCCCAAATCAAATAATTATTAGAACTCAGTTGTGCCAAGAAAATTTTATTTAGGGCACAATTGATGTCGTCTCACGAGGAAGTGCTTTCAATTAATTTGAATAAAATTGAGGGTAAAATTGTTGAGTAATTAATAACAATAAAAATTAATGAGTCAACAATGATAAAAGATTACCTGTATAAGGATTCCCGAGAATTAAATATTGTTTATCATCAATTTAAAGGTACCATTCATGATGTTGGTCATGTTTCACTAATTAGAGATTTCATAACTAGTTATTTAATTAACGTTGGGAAATTATAATAATGGGGTCTGATTAACATACAACTTAGTTACTACAATTGCAATCCTATGGGCCTAGGTTAACTAAGATGCCAATATAACGACTTAATTCCAATTAGAATTAACCCAATCTCTTACCAAATTGATGGAACTCAATTAATTAATTAAACTACCCTAATTCGAAAAACCTAACCATGTACAACATTTGACACCCTAGCTAGCTAATTACGCTTAAGTCCCAATTAATGTGCACTAGTTGTCATGTTTTAGGTTTACTTGACTTTAGACTTAGTTTTATGAAATACTTAGTTGGAAAATATGGGAGAATTTTGAACTTTTGCAGGAAACATTTGAAAATGCGAGCCATATGGGATCATAAGCAATAATAAGGCATAAGCGTGTGGAAATGAAACACCCTACCTAGCTGGCCTATGCTTAAGTCATAAGCCCTTCAGACTAGGTGGTTATCTCTTGGTGGTGCGAACGGCTACTATTCCTTGTTACTTCTCCAAATTAGGGTTTATCAAAATACAAGTCATTTTCAAATTCTTTCACAAGTAGTAACGTTACAAAACTTAGAGCCATGCGGATAATAAATCGCTAAATCGGTCTAGCAACAGATAGTGGAATGTCACGTACATAACTGTTCAATAATACACAGCTTAAGAAGTGCACATATATGGCCTCAAAACATAGTGTGTATATATATATATACACCAACACACAGTTAAGATATACATCACTTTGTTAGCATTAGGTAATAGGTAGATATTTACAAACATACGTTCTGAAGTAGCTAATTATACACAGATGCATACTACCATCATACATGTGTATACAGGCCCGCGGAGTATTCGTCAAGGTGGTGGCAGGCGCGACGTACAGGTCTCAATGAGGGTGTCTGTCCTGAAGTTCCGTTGTTGGGTACGGGTGAACAACCAGACGTCTTTCGCTGGCAGGGATGTCATCTATTCGATCTGAAGATATACACGAGTAGAGGTAAGAACGGATCTGTTCTTAGTGGAAACTCTACGCGGTCTTTACTGTTCATTTCTCGGGCAGAGTCCGGGCCACTCAGGAAACCTCTAAGTCTCATGCATACTATCCCCCTACTAATTATTTTTCTTGGGCCTATGTCCTGAGAAACTTTATCTAATTTACTGGGTGATTGGGAATCTAATCTGGAAATTACCTAGGCTTCGTGCTATTTTCTTTATCTCGTCTGAGTATGGCAATACCAAATCGCCTGCTCGTGTTACTGCTAACTGACATACTAGTCGTCTTGGGGCGTTCCCTTGACGATACATAATGCATAATATCATACATAAATATAAACCTAGCTACTTTTATACGTACAAACATATAATCATTCATTCATATGCATATCTATCCCGTGCATGTCGGGGATCTGGAATTCTCTTACGCGCCCTGTGGCTGCGTCCTTCTTAGTCCTTTCACCTTTGTAACCGTGGCCTCGGCTACAACCTCTTTGCTTTCCCTATCGTGTTGACCCGACAACGCTCTTAACTGGTGTGGTAGCTAGCCACGTAAAGCTCATAGGAGGAAGACATCAAACGCGATAGGTACAACCACTCCCCTAATAGGAATGGTGAGGGATCGAACCTTGGACTCGATCAGGCGTGGACATATAGGTCGGACCTTGGACTCGACCGCGCTTTCTTTCCTTCTTTCTTAACCGGGGCCCCTTTCTTTCCTTTCTTTCTTTCTTTCTTTCTTCAGGCCTTGACCTATTCTCATTATCTCGGGGCTTGGCCCAGTGCTATCGTAATCAGGCCTCTGCCTGTGTTAGTCTTAACCAATCCAGCTTGCCGAATTGGTGAGGGGCGTGTCTGTAAGACGTGCTAAGAGAAATAGGGGAACATCCTAGTTATATAACTATACTCTTTAACTAAGGCTTTTCGCACCAACTGGGGTCGGAACCTTTCTAACTCGTCCAAAGGACCCCTGCCAGTTAGGGCCATAAAAAGCTCTTTCTGCACAAGCTCCTCCACGGACATCCTCTCTGGGCGATGGTAGTGGATGTTCCTATTCTAGTAGCAAGATATTGACACCACTGTGTCCTTATCACCTTTCCAAAACGCCCTCGTCCCCGGAGCTGCAAACACCTTAAAAAATCTCCACTTAAACTCTTGGTAGGACTCCTCTCACCTTGTGAAGATCTTCGTCCCCGTGTAACCCTTGAAGGTGTGCCAGTTACGGTATCTGAACTGCGTCCCCAGAATGACGGTGCCCTTAGGGTTTATCAATGAGTATAAACTAAGGAATGTTTTAGGAAATGACACCATCCCGAAAGTACCACATACCACCTCAAATCCGCGGATGAGAGCCCAACCATAGGGGTGAAGCTGCATCGGACTAAAAGCAACAACGCCATTAACTCCCGCTCAAAAGGGGTAAAAGGCAACCTAACCCCTAAACGCGTAAAGAGCACTTCGTACATCCACAAGAAATGTGGAGTATCACTATGCCTTAACATGCACACCCTCTCGTCCGCTGAAGCAACGTCTAAACTATATTCATGGTCCTCCACACCCTCCTCCGTTAACTCCAACGCGTCACGAAGATGCTCGACGTGCTCCCTACCAAAGACAGATGGAATGGCAAAAGCCTCCGGGTCTATCCACCAGTAGGACATCTGCTCATGAGACCCCCTCAACGGGCACGACCTCTTCATGTCCTGATAGTTCTTCTTCAACCTTCCCATTATAAAAATTATTGAAAAATAATAGGGAAACAAAATCCCCATAAACAACACCCCTATGACAAAGAGACCCATAACCAGGATATAACAAAACCCATAACAGCAAGAAAAACCACAGAAAATAACCCAATCGCAGCAACAAAAAGAACGAACCCAGAGGAACAGAAACACAATCAAAGCAACAAAAAAGAGCACAGAGAAAGAACAGGAATACTCACATGGTTGAGGAACAAATGCAGGAAATGAAGACCCTCCGAAGAGAAAAACCAAATCACCAAAGCCTCAAGAGAAAAATTGCCTCAGGACCAATTGAAAGAAAATCATGTTTGTTCTAATCACAGCATGTGAAATATTAACAATTTCATAGTGATAGAGAAGAGGAATTTTTACCTGGAATTGGAAGAGGGGAGGCCATTTTCTTTGGTGCCTGCAGAGAAGAGAAATGGAGCAAAAAACAGAAGGAGAGAAAGAGTTTCTCTGTCTCCTAGTCTCTGTGTCAGTGCTCACTTGGCAGCCAAGAGCCTATTTAATTTTTATTCTTAATAAGGAGAATAAAAACTGACACATGGTAGGCGAAGGGACTCTTCCATACATTAGACAATGATGGACCTAGCCCACCTATCATCAGCTAGTCCAAACATATGTACACATTATCCTGGTGAACAATTTAATCTGGACTAAACACTAATTTATGCATGTCTATAAAATAATTATTATTATAATTATTCCAACATTCTCCCACTTGGATAGCATAAATTAGATTACAAAATAAACATTAATCCAGATCAACTTACACTATGTGGCCACAATAAATACCAGAATAACACAACGTTCTTAACCACAAGATCCAAAATGAAATGTATAAGTATTCTATTACTGCAGAAAATCACACTCGAAGGAGCAATGATATCATATAGAAATAAAAAAACCACTACACTTCAATGACCTTTATGAACGTGAAAAATATTTGTCTCAATCATCCGCCCAAGATGCTATATGAGATTGAAAGACAATCTCGTTACAATAATAACATGAGACTGGGTCCGAAATGTCTCAATATTATGCCATTATACAACAACAATATAAATAATTTCAATTGCGCAAATCATAATAAACAAATTATGGCAACACAGGATAATTATCGTCACAGCAGTAAATAGTTATTGTTAAATGTTTCAATAAGACGACAATGTAACACATGAGGTCCAAAAGAAAATTACATATGGGATAAAACTCCCACTAAACCAATATATCAAAAAACCTCATTATACCCATACGGGTTACATGCTCAACAATGAGTTGCATAAGCCCCATATGCATTTGAGATGCAACAAGATATCTCAACGTAAACATTGAGACTGGGTCCAATATGTCTCAATTATATGCATTACACAAAATTTGTCAATAATTAAGCTGGGCAGGCTTAAATGGCATTCACAATAACATGAGGTCACAACAAACCTACAAAACAAACTCCCCTAACCCAAAAAACATCAAAATGAACCTCATTATGCCCTGAAATGTTGCTAGCCATTGATTAGGGGATCAACAACAACATGTTCTGTAGTAACTTAAGAGACAAGAGTCTATCACAGTACGCCATATATAAAACGGAAGGACGCGATAATATATGGCAAAAACCACAACATGCCATATATATAAAACGAAAGTGCACAATAATATATGGCAAAACATTATTTAGTCTTAAGACAATAATGACAATATATATTACTCCCACTAATCCAACATATTAAAACAAACACAAATTTTAATATGCCAAGGAGTAACAGGTTTGGACATACACTCAATAACAATTAAGAACATAACACAATATAAAGTCTCTAACTCCCACTAAACAAAATTTTCAATATGCCGAGGAGTAACAATACTATCAAAGAGACTGAACAATGTTCTTAATTAAGGTTCTAAAATTGAAAGCGACGATAGATCAAAAGGTAGAGAAAATCATAAACCCAAATAATATCTGCACACATATTAATTATTTTCTCATGTTCAATTAATTGGGCAATTAATTGAACTAGAGCACTTATATCATTGTAATCCCGCCGAAGGGTCTTGAATCACAATATACAAGTCTCTTACTTGATAGAGAAAAATAATAATACTAATACTGAAAAACTACTTACAGTATATATAAAATATAATTAAATTATTTTTCTCTATCACACAATGATTATGTCAAATAATGTCACACCGAAGGGTATGCCCATTATTTACAAATCCAACAATAGTCGCAATCCATTAAAAATAATAATAACACCAATAATAATAACTTATTTAACAAGGATAAATTCCAGCAAAAGTGAAAACGAAATTAATGAAATTTTCACATTTCTACAAAATTCTCAATATCACACAATAACAAAATTGAAATATTTATAGTGGGTAAACACTCAGCCAAAAAAGAGCACACAACATTATTTAATAAACGATAATTAGTGAACAAAGCTCCTTAAAAACACAATGTGGTTGATCAAACAAAGCATAGAGATATTGTCAAAATTAAAATAATTTTTCCATGAAAAAATAATAATTTACCCAAAAAGAATAGCACTTTGACGACAACAGAATTTTACTATAAGCAGCGGAAGCATAAATAATTTCACAATTATTGTAAATAGTGTTTTATCACAATTGTCAANTATCAACATTTTAAAAATACTATTTCAGATTAACATGAGAGTGTATAAAATTGTCATGTTACACACATATATATGTACACACACATCACAACTCGTAAACCAACATTGCTCTAAACCCAAAATTGCAATGTCTAAATAAACAAGAAATATAATTTACAATTCTATATTTGCAAATAAGAATCAAAATTATTCTAGTTCTTATAAATCATAAAATCTGAAAATAGACAAATTATGAGATACAGCAAAAATTGCTATAAATTTCAACAAAATATTTTCCAACTCGAAATACATAAGATATCTCATAATTTTATAACATTATTAAATTTGAAACAAAAACAAATAGTTCCAAAACACCAAAGTAAATAAAAGTTAACAAAATATTATTTTAGAACTTTGGAACATGAGACAAACAAAATCACAAATTCTCAAATAATTTTTTTTTAAATTACAAAAGTACATTTGATTATAATTGCTCTCGCGAAGGCAAGCACACAATTATAAAAAAAATGTATGTTAGCAAAGCTTAGCAAATGGCAGATTACCATTCTTTTGAACGATAGCAAAGTTGGGTTATTTGAACTTTCCACAAAAATTGTTCTCAAAACAAACTTTACACGAATTCCATGTTAATTAATCCAAGTAACCCAAAAAACAAAAGGTACCCAAATTGAGATTTTGTAGGGTTCATGCATAAGTAAAGATGATTTCCCAATTCATATCAGACACCCAATCTCACAACACAGTCACAACATGAAGTTAAATTGGCTTTTATACCTATGGGAATCAAACAATATAAACAATAATATCAAATTTTTATTCCCACAAAGAATGTTGAGCTTTCAACCATAACATTATATCCTTAAAGCTAATATTCAGAGGATACTGAAAACTTTAGGGATATAACTAACCATTCACCAAGAATTATATTAACAAAAACGAACCGAAGGGTAAGATTTTCATTAATATAAGTCTTAATGCAACAAAATAATGATGTCCTAACATAATCCGACTTGCGAAGGCAAGTTCACAATTATGTAAGACATCCAACAGTCTTTTCCAAAAAAAATATTTTACCACAGTCCTTCCCGCGAAGGCGAGCTCTCAACCATGCAAAATATCCAACCATATTTATCAAGATATACCCATATCATAATTTCTCAAAGAAACATTGTTGCATTTCTCCAAAAGAAAAATAGGGCTCATCCATATTCAAAACAAAACCAAATGTTTTGACAAAAAACAGAAACGATAGTGGCCTATTCCGCAAAACAACAAAGTCATAAGCAGAAAACATAATGGCCCATTGTCCTTTATCAGCCCAATCCGAAACCAATGTCCATTTAGTCTTCCTTAGTAAATGGAAACATTGCTATAATTTTTACAAGAGATTAAAATTACCTTCTTGTTAGAAAAAGCCCATTGTGTATGAAAAAATAAATTTTCAACCAGCCAATTTAATCTAGAACAAAAACGGCCCATATAAATAACCTTCACCAAATCAAAATTTCATGGCATATATTGGCCCAATCGGAATTGTTAACAAAATTATCCAGAAGAAATAGGCCCATCAAACAAAAAATTATAATGCAAACAAAATGATCCATTCAGCCTTTAGAGACAAAAACAGGTTTTGTCCAAAATAAAAAAAAAACAGCCCATTTCACAAAGAAAAGGCCCAATACGGGTTCAAACAAAATTTTCTGAGCCGAAAATTATCAATAACAGCAGTCTAGCCCAATACGAGTTTAAACAAAATTTTTTGAGCCCAAAAGGAACACAAAAAAAATTAATCACAGTTGTGTCCATGGTCCCAATAATGGCCCAAGCAACAATAATTAAAAAAACTTTCAGCCACATAACGTCAATAATGGCCCAAAACCTCATCAAAATGTCAAAGATTCAGTAATCACATCAAGAAAGGCAATAATAATAATTGCCCAAACAAATATGGAAAGAACCAGCAGCATGTATCCCATATCATAGCCAACCAATAATGATCCTTCATCAAATCAGAAACTTCACAATAGCACATCACAATAGCAATAGAAACTTCATTAAGTCAGAATATCACGGCACATAATCAGCACCCTGATGGCCCCATATCATGGCAACCACAAACCATGGCAATAGTTTCAACAATCCAATTAATTGCCCAAAAAACACGGCAACAAAGTTGCAGAAGAAACAATTGGTATCAGAGCCCAGTTTGATTCTGATTATGGCTGTGAAATTAACATTGTTTTTTTCTGCAATCTATGTGTATAGAGAATGGTTAATTTGGGTTAATTTTTGGATTATATGAACCCTATTTTCCCTAATTTAATTTTCGGATTTGTGAATCAGTTAATTGCTCAATTTGTGAAATCAAACCTTAGGGTTTTTGAAGAGGATAAAATTCTGAAATAAACCCAATTGGAATGGTGCAATTTGGTTGAGTATTGAAAGAGATATTGGTGATAATCCTATGCATAAAACCGTGTTCTTCCATTGAAAACCCAGAATTTTAGAAGCTTTTTTGATCAAAATAATTATAGAATCTTGTAGTATTCGTCGATACGATTCCAACGCCACCGGAATCGTTCAAAACGGAGTCCGGATGAGAGAGATATGGCTCAACCCGCGTTTCAGACCTAACGGGCCCGCAAATCCCGACCCGACCCGGCTGGAGGTTAAGGGTGAGGGAGAACACGCGCCGTTGCAAGAGTTTGCTTATCTTATTTTACAGTATATCATGAACTTTGTTTGAAATCCTTGCCATTTCATGTAGGAATAGATAAGTTCAGCACAAATAGTGTGAATACTTTTACTGCGTTAGTTTGTCTAATTTTTTAGATGAATCTATTTGCTACTACTAAGTGGTTAGATGGGAATCTATGGCGTTGATAAAGTGTTTTGGATGGATAAAGGGATTTCTTTCACTTTTGTGTGAATGCTGGCATTTTTCTTTTCTTTGGGTCTATGAATGCGCCATGTGCCCACTCTCGGTGTGCAGCGCGTGGGGCGCGTGAGTGCAGCAGGGATGACCAAATTTTTTGTTCTTTTTATGGTTCTGCCCTGTTTCAGTGAAATAAAATATTTGGTGATTTTTAATTGTTTTTCTAAGCATCAGAAAAATTATTAATTTTGTATATTACTTATAAATGATTAAATGCTTAAAGAAAATCCTTGTTTTTTTGATGTACCATATATATTATACATCCTCAATATTGTAGAGATTATATATGGTTATTATACTTATGGTTATTATGTTTATGGTTATTATGCTTATATTATTATTGTTATAAAGGATTTGCATTTGCTGATTACTTGCTGTAATTATTGCCATAATATATGCCATTGAGCTAAGGATACCAAATGCGTCAATTGCTTCCCACTAAGTCAAGTTGCTGTTAGTCCACTAAGTCAACATGGGTCCATAAGGATTGATTAGTGAAATTGGGAAAAATTTGATGCTATAAGGACAATGGACTATTTTTGTTTTTATTGATGGGCCAATATGTGCCATGAAATTCTGATTTGATGAAGGATTTTTTTTTTTTGCTAGCATGAAATGGATACAGGTTTATTGTTTGGGCAATTATTGTTTGCCATGATTCGTGCCTAAAGAAAAGGAAAGATGATACATGATGATGTAGATGCCGTAATTACTTGGATTTATGATGCTGTTTTTTTTTTCTTGATATTTTTGGGTCAAATATGTTCTTTCTCTTTTGGGCCCATATTAGCCCACTGGTTGTGTTTTTTTTTTAATTTGTTGAATATGGACCTCTATTGATATGGGAGAACTTTGATCTTTAATGCTTTGGATACAGTCAATGGGCTTTAAGGCTTGTTTCTTTTTCTTTTTTTTGGGTTCAAACGAAATGTTGTTGTTGTTTTGTTTGATAGATGGGCCACTATCTGTTTTGAATAATGCAAAGTTTTTGTTTGGGCTGCTTGTGTTGGGCTTGGGGGCCTGATTCGGTTTTGTTGAGTTCAAACAGTTTTTTTTTTTTTTGCGGGTTGGGCCTGCTATGGATGATGGACTAATGCATGATATTTTTTTATTTTGCATAATAATTGTTTGTTTGAATTCAAATGGGCTATTAATATTTGAATTGAATGGGCCAATCTTATTTTTTGGTGGAATGTAAACAGAATTCATTATGAGCCAATAATATAAATAATTATGGGCCAAGAAGATAATTTTAATTTTATCTCCCATAAAATTATAGCAATGTTTCCATTTACTAAGGAAGACTAAATGGACATTGGTTTCGGATTGGGTTGTTAAAGGACAATGGGCCATTATGTTTTCTGCTTATGACTTTGCTATTTTTGCGGAATGGGCCACTATCCTTTATGTTTTTCGTCAAAACATTTGGTTTTGTTTTGAATATGGATGATTCCTATTTTATTTTGGAGAAACGCAACAATGATTATTTGAGAATTTATGATATATGTGTATCTAGATTAATATTGTTGGATATTTTGCATGGTTGAGAGCTCGCCTTCGCGAGACGGACTGTGATAAAATATTTTTGTTTTGGAAAAGACTGTTGGATGTTTTACATAATTGTGAACTCGCCTTCGCGGGTCGGATTATGTTAGGACATCATTCTATTGTTGCATTAAGATTTATATTAATGAAAATCTTACCCTTCGGTTCGTTTTTGTTGATATAATTCTTGATGAATGGTAAGTTATATCCTTAAGGTTTTCAGTATCCTCTCGATATTAGCCTTGAGGATGTAATATTGTATTGACATCCCAATAAATTTTGTGGGTTAATATGACAGCATTCTATTGTATATTGTTATTTCTATTGTTGCATTAAGATTTATATTAATAATAAATTTACCCTTCGGTTTGTTTTTGTTAATATAATTCTTGGTGAATGGTTAATTATATCCCTAAAGTTTTCAGTATCCTCTCGATATTAGCTTTAAGGATATAATGTTATGGTTGAAAGCTCAACATTCTCTGTAGGAATAAAAATTTGATATTATTGTTTATATTGTTTGATTCCCAAAATTCCTTCAATAGGTATAAAAGCCAATTTAACTTCATGTTGTGGCTGTGTTATGAGATTGGGTGTCTGATATGAACTGGGAAATCAAATTTACTTATGCACGAACCCTACAGAAATCTCAATTTGGGTACCTTTTGTTTTTGGGTTACTTGGATTAATTAACATGGAATTCGTGTAAAGTTTGTTTTGAGAACAATTTTTGTGGAAAGTTCAAATAACCCAACTTTGCTATCGTTCAAAAGAATGGTAATCTGCCATTTGCTAAGCTTTGCTAACATACATTTTTTTTATAATTGTGTGCTTGCCTTCGCAAGACCAATTATAATCAAATGTACTTTTGTAATTAAAAAAAAAATTATTTGAGAATTTGTGATTTTGTTTCTCTCATGTTCCAAGTTCTAAAATAATATTTTGTTAACTTTTATTTACTTTGGTGTTTTGGAACTATTTGTTTTGAGTTTTCAAATTTAATAATGTTATAAAATTATGAGATATCTTATTATATTTCGAGTTGAAAAATATTTTGTTGAAATTTATGGCAATTTTGTTGTATCTCATAATTTGTCTATTCTCAGATATTATGATTTATGCAATTCAAGTGGGAGAATATTGAATTATTGTGTGAATTGCATAAATCACTATTAAATTTGAGGTATTAAAACATGTTTTTAAAAATTTTTTGAACTTTGGGAATGGTTAGTGTGATTATTGATATATATATATATATATATATAACACTTTGACAATTGTAATAAAATACTATTTACAATAATTGTGAAATTATTTATGCTTCCGCTGCTTATAGTAAAATTCTGTTGTCGTCAAAGTGCTATTCTTTTTGGGTAAAACATTATTTTTCATGGAGAAATTATTTTAATTTTGACAATATCTCTATGTTTTGTTTGATCAGCCACATTGTGTTTTTTAAGGAGCTTTGTTCACTAAATAATGTTGTGTGCTCCTTTTTTGGCTGAGTGTTTACCCACTATAAATATTTCAATTTTGTTATTGTGTGATATTGAGAATTATATTAGAATAATGCTTGTGAGAAGACTCTGCACATGCACTATAATATTGATATTCCCCAAAGGAATTACATTGCATGAAAGAGCTTCATTGAGAATTTTGTAGAAATGTCAAAATTTCATTGATTTTGTTTTCACTTTTGGTGAAATTTATCCTTGTTAAATAAGTTATTATTATTGGTGTTATTATTGTTTTTAATGGATTGCGACTATTGTTGGATTGTGTAAATAATGGACATACCCTTCGGTGTGACATTATTTGACATAATCATTGTGTGATAGAGAAAAATAATTTAATTATATTTTATATATACTGTAAGTAATTTTTCAGTATTAGTATTATTATTTTTCTCTATCAAGTGGGAGACTTGTATATTGTGATTCAGGACCCTTCGGCGGGATTACAATGATATAAGTGCTCTAGTTCAATTAATTGCCCAATTAATTGAACATGAGAAAATCATTAATACGTGTGCAGATATTATTTGGGTTTATGATTTTCTCTACCTTTTGATCTATCGTCGCTTTCAATTTTAGAACCTTAATTAAGGACATTGTTAAGTCTCTTTGATTGTATTGTTACTCCTCGGCATATTGAAATTTTTGTTTAGTGGGAGTTAGAGACTATATATTGTGTT
Source organism: Nissolia schottii (assembly GCA_003254905.1). NCBI lineage: Eukaryota > Viridiplantae > Streptophyta > Magnoliopsida > Fabales > Fabaceae > Nissolia > Nissolia schottii. Next base: position 140,183 of record QANU01042739.1, read on the forward strand.
ATGTTCTTAATTGTTATTGAGTGTATGTCCAAACTTGTTACTCCTTGGCATATTAAAATTTGTGTTTGTTTTAATATGTTGGATTAGTGGGAGTAATATATATTGTCATTATTGTCTTAAGACTAAATAATGTTTTGCCATATATTATTGTGTCTTTTCGTTTTATATATATGGCATGTTGTGGTTTTTGCCATATATTATCGCGTCCTTTCGTTTTATATATGGCGTATTGTGGTAGACTCTTGTCTATTAAGTTACTACAGAACATGTTGTTGTTGATCCCCTAATCAATGGCTAGCAACATTTAAGGGCATAATGAGGTTCATTTTGATGTTTTTGGGTTAGGGGAGTTTGTTCTGTAGGTTCGTTGTGACCTCATATTATTGTGAATGCCATTTAAGCCTGCCCAGCTTAATTATTGACAAATTTTGTGTAATGGCATATAATTGAGACATATTGGACCCAGTCTCAATATTTATGTTGAGATATCTTGTTGCATCTCAAATGCATATGGGGCGTATGCAACTCATTGTTGAGCATGTAACCCGTATGGGTATAATGAGGTTTTTTGATATATTGGTTTAGTGGGAGTTTTATCCCATATGTAATTTTCTTTTGGACCTCATGTGTTACATTGTCGTTTTATTGAAACGTTTGACAATAATTATTGACTAATGTGACGACAATTATCTTGCATTGCCATTTTTGTTTATTGTGATTTGCGCAATTGAAATTATTTATATTATTGTTGTATAATGGCATAATATTGAGACATTTTGGACCCAGTCTCATGTTGTTATTGTAACGAGATTGTCTTTCAATCTCATATAGCATCTTGGGCGGATGATTGGGACGAATATTTTCACGTTCATAAAGGTCACCGAAATGTAGTGGTTTTTTTTTTTGTATGATATCATTGCTCCTTCGAGTGTGATTTTCTGCAGTAATGGAATACTTATACATTTCATTTTGGATCTTGTGGTTAAGAACGTTGTGTTATTCTGGTATTTATTGTGGCCACATAGTGTAAGTTGATCTGGATTAATGTTTATTTTGTAATCTAATTTATGCTGTCCAAGTGGGAGAATGTTGGAATAATTATAATAATAATTATTTTATGGACATGCATAAATTAGTGTTTAGTCCAGATTAAATTGTTCACCAGAATAATGTATACATGTGTTGGACTAGCTGATGACAGGTGGGCTAGGTCCATCATTGTCTAATGTATGGAAGAGTCTCTTCGCCTACCCTGTGTCAATTTTTATTCTCTCTATTAAGAATAAAAATTAAAATGGGCCTTTGGTTACCCTGACTTTCTCCTAACACAGAGTTAGGTAAGAAACTCTTCCTCTTCCTTCTGTGTTTGGTTCCATTTTCTCTCCCTTGCAGGCACCAGAAAAATGGTCTCCGCTTCTTCAATTCCAGGTAATAATTTCTCCTCTCTATCACTATGAGATTCTTAATATTTTCACATGCTGTGATTAGAACAAACATAATTTTTCTTTCAAAATCGCCTCAAAGGAGAAGAAGGAGAAAGAGCTTAATGCGAATGGGAAGTGAAATGGCATGGAAATGGTCAGGGGAGTACTTAAATACCAAACGGTTTCAAAAAAAATTCAAAAACCATACCGAAGCAATTAAGAGACGCGAAAAACGAAATGTTTTCCCTCCAAGACATCATTACATCCCTGCCACAATCAACCAACAGTCGCACCCTCACCACGTGTCCTCAATCAAACGGCACAAAATCTCCCACGACGGGATACACGTCTCGTCATTCAATTCCCCAGGAAAGGAAAAGCCCCAAGCGTCACGTCTCCTGTAAGAGAACCAGCAACACAACCATCCACGGGGATCCGATGCGAAGCCAATCACAACATAAAACTTGAATTGTGGATCTGCACTCCGCGCACAAACACATGTCGGGCATCAGCACATGCAACACCAATACAGTGACACAACCCCTTGACAGAATGCACACTTTCCACGGACGGACATTCATCAAAACCCAAAAAATCTGTGGGACTAACGACAAAAAACAACTCGGACAATGATCAACTCGAACCGCGGAGCTCCACTCCGAGCTCCGAGCTGGGGGGATCCTGTTACGGACTGGACCATAAAGGTCAATCCTAGCCACCCCCAAGATCCAGGCCCAATAGTCCGTGGACCGGCCCAACTCGACCTAGCCACTCGCAAGCCCTCGAACGCTTCCGAGATCCTCTTCTCCCGCCTTCTCGGGCTCAACGCCATCCGAGATCCTCTCCTCCCACCTTCTCGGGCTCAACAGCTCCGAGATCCTCTCCTCCCACCACAGCACGCGGATACAAGATATTCTCCCACCATCGCCACATGTGGAAGAACCTCAACGACCCCAATTATATAATAACACATACCCCAGGTATGAAAGATCATCTGACTATCACTTTCTATACTCCCTTAAGCCCTTGAGCGTCGGAGTCTTTGCAGGTACCCGCCACAGCGCAAGCCCAGACACTTTGAAGCTCCAGGATCCAGAGAGTGGATCGAGGTGCATACTTCGGAACATATATATTGTTGATTTTAATTTAACACTTACTCTTAGTTGTTCATCACGTAACTTTTAACGGAACATTTCGTAACTGTCAATTGTTCATCTTTTATTTTTGTTACCAAAAAGACCATATGATCCTTAACAAATGTTGATTATTTATTGTCATATTTTCGTATATTTACGAACTCTAAAAACCACACCAGCAATTTCCCTGATGAACACTATATTAAAAGTTACTAGTTGGGTTGTTTTTATAGTCAGGATTTTATTAGTTGGGTTGTGTTTGGATTTTGGGTATCATGAAATAAATAAATAAATAAATAATGGGTTAGTAAAATAAATAAATAACAGAGAAAAATAATAATAAATATATGATGGAGTGGTTTGCGGGTTGGTCTTTCGACCAATCGGACTGAGCTTGATAAACTCATGATTTATGCGGGGCGATTCAAAATGTCCACATTCAAATGGATTAATAATTTAACCAATCATAATCAGTGCAGTTTGAGCAGTTTGCGAATTGCAACCCATATACCCACCTCTAAAAACAAGGAGCGTGGGACATGACTAAGGAAAGAAAATACAAGAAAGTGAAGTAAAAAAATAACATTGTTTATTTTATGAAAGGACAAAATCGAAAAGGGGGACACTATAATGAACTTGCAAGAAGTGAGAAGTTAAAAACAAATCATTGTAAGAATGAAATTTTCTATTTATGGGTCTCACCATACTCACATTTTATCTCTCCATAGTGAAATTCATGCTTTTATGGAAGAGTTGTCTAAATATTATCCAATATTATTATACATGTAGCATTCTTATTTTAACTTCCTCACAAGTAATATTCACAAATTTATAAGTCACACACTTAATGTGATTCAAATATTAGTAGTACGACTTCTAACTACCTAAGTTTAAAAAAAGCCAGAAGTATGCCTGTCCAAACAGGACCTTGAGATAACTTAAATTGTAGAGATGAGGATAATTTTCATTTGAGAAGTTCCATTCCAATCTCCAAATAGTGAGATCCGTGTTTTGCTCTTTGGTGATGCCCCGTAGGCGTCTTTGGCATGATGCAGTTTTCTTTCTTTACTTCCATCTGAAGAAACCCAACAATTTTTTGCATTGAGATTTCACATTTTAAAGGATAAAATAAAAAATTTTACCACTAAATCATTAAAATGAAAATGAAACATATTCTCTCTTTAATAATTCAATAATGAGATTCCCTCACTTTACCTTTTAAAATAAAAGATCCGATCCTCTTGCACAACAATTTATATGATTTCAACATATGCACAACTATCTACCGTACTTCCTCTGCGACTATTCTATGGAAAAATAGATGAGATTATTTTGCAACAGAACAACCAAATAAATCAAGCACAGTTTAAGCCACAAACGCAGAAACTGAGAATAAATTCACTTACCATTTACAGCCGAGCCCACGAAAAGTGCAACCCGAACAAACCAACACTAATACATTATGAACTAAGAATTGTACATAATTACGGCAACTAACAGTTAGGAATCAAATCCATGGCCAGTGGCCAACGATGAGTAGAAATCCAGGCCAATTTCTTATACGGTGACCGACCCAAAGAGGGAGAGAATATCACTCCTTCTTCCCCTTAGACAAAGACAAAGGCTCCCTATTTCCTCTTCTTGGAAGGGCTTGGGGTTCCACTGCATTTTGGGCAAAACCAATCCTCCTCGGGAACATCTGGGAGGGGTGGATCGCAACAATCGATATGAGTGCCAACTCCACAGCCAACAGAACCACTTTCGTCACCACAAATCAGCATTACGTCTCCTCTGTCCCGGGACCCACATACCTGGCAAATCACATCATTGCCATCACCACAATCTTCAGGAGTGAGAGGTTCCTCAGCCTCTTCTGCTCTGCTCTGAAGCTTAGCATGCGATCTTTCCGCCCAATCGTGAGTGCCATATAGCACGTGTCCCTCGAGGGAGTGCCCCGGTTTGCAAACGTACTCGACCAGGTAGTCAGCTGCAACGCAAGGTATCTCGTGTTTCAAGAACTCTTGCACCCACATGTCGACACGTGGCATACCGGGGCTAACTATGGCATAGTCAATCCCAGTGTCAAGGAAGCGTGCATAAGGCGGAGAAGTTGCTAATATTGTTCCATCTCCAGCTTTGACCACGCGCTTCAGAGTATCCTGTGAGATAATTAAGTCTCGGATCAGAAACATGCACGCATAAAACTAAACAAATAAAGTACTGATTAAGTGAGTTTGAATTAAAGAGTTTGCAAGCTTGGATTTGAATCAACTTGATTTTGCAAAATTAATTTGGGTCAAAGCTTAGTATAACGACAACTGTGTTTGAAAACTTTCTTTTAAAGGTGTTTGACAGAATAAATGGTTGAGAACCTGTTATTTATTAATGGAAATGTAAATGAGGTTTGAAATAATAAATTGCACTATCATAATATAATATGTGAACTACACTTACCTACCTGTCTGAAAAGTTTAGGTGATAGGATACACGAGACCCTTTAATTTATGATGCTAACACTAACCTCACCACAGGGGTAGTTAGTATCCAGTGGTTTTGGGTTCACTGTAATGGTGAACCCGCTATTACTGGTTTGGTGGTTACACTGTTTTTGTTTTGTGGTGACATTTTTGATGGTGATGCAATAAAACTTAACCTTTTCGAAGATTAAAAAAAAGGGGTAGTCAGTATCATATTTACAAGGGTGCTAAGTGTGATTTTAAGGGATGATGAGTATTTCAAGAGCAATATCATCTAAACTTCAAGAGTTTATTATGTTCCTACAAATAATTAGGTTCGACTGTAGAATCGCATAGCTATAGTGGAGTTATTGTAATTTATCCTATATACCATTTGTAAAGCCTGCTTCATATCAGATGAAGATTGGGAAGTAGGAAAGGATTAACATTATTCAACAGGACTGAGGATACCTACCAAAGGTGGGTTAATGCAATCACCATATATAACAACACGCATTCCATAGAAGGCCCCATGACCTGTTCTCTCTTTTAACAGTCGCCACTTTCTCGGAGCCTCCAAATTGACCGTACCATCCTCATTGAGACCATTCTTGTGCCACTCGTAAGGCTCCTCTGGCAACAGTTTTCCTGCCTGGCTGCTTGCAGTTAAGAAATCAGTTTTAAGAATCCACCTGCATTCCAGCTGAGATTAATCAGAATACTTAAATGAACACATCAAAGAAAGCGAAACTAAATTTAGGACAGGCAGCAGATACCATTATTTATCTCCTAAAGCACTTAATGAAGTTTGAAAGGAAAGTGAAAGAAATAGGTGATTAACTGATGACTTTTATTTCCCATGTTCAGAAAAATAAAATATGGCTATTTGACCTTCAAAATCCCTCCAAATGAGTCAATTGACAGATCACAGGAAAGGAAAACAATGAAAAAGTTAGTTGGGAGGAGGGGGTCATTTCCCTTCCCTGGTTAACTACATTACCTTCCTGATGCAGCAGCGGCAAAAAATTTCTCTGTTCTTCTAATAGGCTCTGGGGCGACAAAGTGTGTGGCCTGATATGACCACTGATGAGAATCCCGGCAAATTCTTCCTTTTAAACGCTTGATTACTTGTTGAAACTCCTTTCTCTGTAGGCGATGACCGCTAAATATAAAAAATGCTGCTTCAGTTTTCAATTTTCTGTTAGCTTCTGATATAGATTGATTAAGACCCACTTTCATAGAGTCGTTGCTCGTTGCTGGCTTTGTACTCAATTTAACAGTTGGATTTCCAACACTTTTGCCCTCAACTATATCCTGCTCTGTATCAACTGGTCTATTCTCCTTATTCTCTTCAATCAAATCTTCTGACGTTTTTATTTGTGCAGATGGTTTGTCACTGGTATCAGCAGGAGGCGACAATTCTTCTATGTGTTCCATCTCAGCCTCATGTTTCCTCTCCTTGGATAATGCCTCTTTAGCTCTCATTAGTTTCTTGCCAACAGCAGTCTTTTTGATTCTACCCGCAGGACGCTTTTGCGCTTGGTGCTTTACTTGTGATTTTGAGGTTGATTCTACCAGTGAAGATGGCTTCTGTTTTTCAGTTACATTTGTACCTTCCTGCTGAGGTATTGCTTCTTCACTTTTTGTCATATGTTGAATTCCTCCGGACTTCTCTTCTGTTGTTTCATCAGCTTTATTTGAGAGATGAACCAATTCAGACTTGTTTTCATCATGTGCCATTCCTGACTCAAATTTGTCATCAGGAGCCTCGGTTTCGTCATCCAAAGATTCAGGTTTGCCACCAGCATCTTCTGCATATTTACTAACGGTTTCATGCTCAATTGACTTGTTAACAACAGGAATTTGACGGGTTTCCTGAAGCTTCTCAACATCACAAGTGGCTACCTCTTTAATTCCACTAGAAAAACTTACTGCTTCACCTTGCTGGATGGTTTTATTCAAAGAAGTTGATATTTTCTGCTTAGCGGTAGCACCTACTTTGGACCTAGAACCCAAACTTCTCTTGGCAACCGAACCCAAACTTCTCTTGGCAACCGTTTTCTTGCGGGGTGATTTTTTAATCAGCTTACTACTCTCTTCCTTGCTTAAATCCAAATTAGTAGGACCAGTGGATTCCTCATTTCGAGACTTCTTATTACCTGGTGATGTATGGTCAAGATTTTTTGTGACGTTGTCTTGCTCTGCTTCATTACCATCAACTTGTCCCATCCCATGACCAATGATATCGGACTTCCCATTAAGTTTAGACTCAGTTAAGCTCTGAGCAGCCGTTTTTGCTGAATTTTGACAGGCATTATCACATTGAGCAGACTTTGGGCTTGCATTTCTTGAAAAAGGCTCATCAAATGCCAGTAAGTTGAAGGTAGAAACTGCAGATTTAGAAATCAAGTTATTGTTTGGGTTATTTAAACCATCTTTTCCAGCAGAAGAATAGCCTTCAGCCTTGGGTGGTTCATCAACCCGTGAAGTCTTTACTCCTTGAGATTTACCATTTGCTGATAGGGTTGTTTTATTGGACAATTTTACATCAGCAGTCATCTTCCTTGATTTTGATTTATTAGAAGAAGCTTCATTTGTCCTTTTCTGAGGCAACACACTATTTGGCTCATCCCCAGAAGGGTCAACACTGGTTGATTTGATTCCCTCACTTCCCTTTTCTACCTTGCTGGAAGAGGTTTCAAAGTTGTTGCCAAAATTCGAATCAGCCAAAGGTGACACAGAAGGGCCAGTTTCAGTGCCCAAACATTCGTTTAAGCTCCTTGGAAGAGTGAATCCCCTTTGGTTCTTCCTGGAATAACTCATAGTACTATTCTTCGCATCTGAATGCACAACTCCTTCAGCACTTGCACCAGATGATCTCAAATCACTGACCAACTTCTTAGACTCTGAAGTACTGACATGTAGACCAGGTACCGGACTGTGTGAAGTAGTATTCTCAGTAGAGCCGAGATCCTTGCAGCTAGGTACGTTTGGAAAATCAGCATTCTTAGACTGATTGGTCTTAGCATATGTGTCAGGTGGCTGACATGATTTAGCATCCACAGAAACATCAGGACCCTCACAGCTTACCTTCTGGTCATCAACATAACTAAAGCTCAAGTTTTTATCAGATCTTCCCTTATTTCCTTGAATAACTGAAGATTCTTTACCCCTATTTTTTGGCAAAACCAGTAGACCAGTAGAATCTGGGAAGGCATTTGACGCCTCTCTTGGTGATTTAGATAAGCCACGAGACGTCCCAATATCAAATTTTGAATTAAGAGGACTTTTGCTTATATTTCTACCGCCTGATTTTCCCAGCTCCGAATCTTCAGCTTCTTCCTCAGAATCCTTAGCTTCTTCCGCCATCACTTCTAGTTCATAACCACTGGTCGAGCAGGAATGAAAGTTAAGTAATTAGTTGAAAATGGATAAGAACTTTGGAAAGCGAAGGGAAGATAAACATGTAATGATCATATTTGTATCATCTTTGAAAGATAAAAAAAGAGTGATTGCATAGCATGTTGCAAGGCTTCCAGACAAGAACATAATCTGCATTTTCAACTTTCATGCTGTATGCATATTACGCCATTCCATCCACATGCCTTTATGTCAACCAGTAAGCGTATCTTTATAAACTCCTCCCATGACATACGAAAAGAAACATGACAGTTGTATTATACATATTGTCATTAATACTATGTGAGGCATGGAGAAAGCAAATGTTTTCCTGAAAAATACTGTTAAGCTAAATTTCTTGATTCATAAGATTATTTGTTGAAACCAAGAAAACCCAGTAACTTGAAACAAACTATAGACGATCTTCAAAAACACAATAAGAGTACATGATAAATATGCGAACTGAGAAGAATATTCCCATCATTCAGTTTTTGTATGCACAATAGGTGAAATGCAGCTGTTGAGTGCATGCTGGGAAGTGGATAAAACTGTTTTGTCACTTTTACATGGTACAACGCCTCACCTCCTGTTATAATTGTCTTCAGGAAGAAGCGCCCAGTCCTTCAAGCTGAGGAAATAAGCATAATTTTAGATTTAGAGAACTCCAAATTATTATAATTTCAAACAGTCAATTAAAAAGGGCTTAAATAGATGGGGATTTCATCCACATCCATGTAAAGTGATAAAAATCATAACTTCAAGTGAAACAGAAACAGGCAAACATACCAATCTTCCAACCAACGATGATTAACTAGCTTTATTGTTCCTACTCTCTTGGCAAGCTCATACTTCTCCCCTACATGCCAAAAAAAAATTCCTTTGGTACTGAACGCCATTATTTTTTAAAACCAAAAAAATGAAGATTATGAAAAGAATCATATGAAAATCATACACACGAATAATCTTTGACAGGAAGTAGAAGGGAGAACAAAAATGCCCTACTCATTCTCTTGAATGTAAATACAGAACATTATATTATGAAACAAACCTTCAAATTTGTAGCATATAAGATGAGTAACCTTGTTTGCCACCAATGGCTTGCAAAACTGTGCACCCATCAGGCCAACCATTGTCTGAAAAGGTGTAGTCAAGTATCATTACATAACAACGGCGCGCATATGCTCCTTGAAGAAATCAATATGATAAAAGATGCATACCATAATGTCATCCCGATCTTGGCGTACATAACCGGTCAAGCACACAATCAAATTTTTTGCACCGGGTATTCCATTCAAATCTTTAAGAGGCCTGTATATAACCTGCAAATGGAATCTTAATATGCTCAGAGTCCAAACTGTGTTATATTGAGTTAATTTACTAGAAATTCATCCAATAGAGAAAGCACAAGCATAAAATCAGCTACCAGTTCTCAAAATGATGGGGAAATTCAATATATTTCAAGATATATGTAAGGTAGACATAACGAAATGCGACTCTCATTTTCTGATTCGGAAAAACATTGAAGTAAAACCAATTTCAATCATTTTTCATTTGTTCTATGTTAAATGTAAGAAGAGTATAAAGGCATTTCCTACTAAGCACTAACCAGGCCTTTCTGTCTAAGTAGGTTGGCCACATGAACCAAACAGGACTGTCAAACTTCGTTGAAATCTACAATCGAAATCTTCAAGAATTGTTCATGTTTGGTAGCTTATTATTTCAGGAAAATAATAACTTTATTGAAGAAAAAATTGATTACAAACTGTCTTGAACCTAAAAATCAACTAACTCAAACACATTGATCTATTTAGAGTAAGGTGGTTGCTTAAATACCACATGGGGTAAATACCCCATGCTACTTGATTCATCTATTTTTGATAAATTTGACAATTAAATTCACCGGCTTTTTCTCTCTGTGTCTCTCCAGTTTTTTTCTACCTAAAATCAGACTATCTTCTTCCATGTGATACACTTTCCTCACTGCGCTGTTATTGGACTCCTCATAGGTAAGTTATCTATCACTTTCTCTTCAATAGAAGCTTCCTCAACTTCCTTCCAAATATACTTTTCCCTGATCTAATCTTAACCTTAATTTAGTTTATTTATCCAGTTAATTTAGTATATTTATCCAGTTCAACATTGCCATCTCCAAAACTCCTTTTTTGGCTCTAAAGGGCACTTTACAGCCCAACACTCACTATCATAGCCCAGTCTTCCAGCCATCTTCAAAAAAACCCCATCAATGATCAACTCCACCACCCCACCCCAAAAAAAAAAAAAAAAAAAAACTTATGGTACACGGGAAAGTAAAACATTAACTTTTGTTTTCTAAAAAACAAATCAAAATTTCAAGAAATCCATAACAAACTAACCGAGACAGGAGTGACGGGCATTCCAATATCAGCGCTGTGCTCAACCCACAATGCAGTGACGAGCGTCTTCCCATCGTTTCTGGCAGCAACGCACACAGGATCGTCCTGCACACAAAAAATATATATATAAAATAATGACAATTTTTTTTTTAATTTTTCACGTTACGGCCAAGAGAGAGGAAAAGAAAGAGTGAATTGAACTTACATATTCAATCTCATCGACTATAACGTGCGTGCAACTTTCACTGTACTTGCCCACATCAACTGCGCCGCCGTTCACGAGCTTGAACCGGACCTTCAGAATTCAACGAGTTTGAATAACAGTTTCATCGAATAAAATAGCCTTTCAAATTGGGAATAAAAATATAGAAAATATTTCGAATATATAGCGATCTGGGAGATGGAAGGAGGGAGAGAAAACCTTGCTTGCGGTGATGGGATTAAAACCAAAGAGCGCGAAGTGAACGCCGTGAAACACTTGCGATGGGTAACTCATTGCCAGCACCTGGAGAAAACGAATTCTATGGATTCGGTGACAATCGACGAGTGTAGAGGGATGAAGATGACAGAGGCTTGTCGTGGAAGACTTGAAAATTGAAATGGTAACCTGTAGCGACTAGAGGGGGAAAAGGTTATAAGTAAGGGTTTTAATTTATTTATCTGTTTTATGTTTTAATTGATGTATTCGACTATTTGTATTTGTTAGCCTGAAAAGCGAGGGGATTTTATTTCTCTTTCGTGCTTTTGATTTTTGGTGGCGGGACTACGAAATCTCTTATGTCTGGATGGGCCAAATGTCCTTGCATGGGTTCGTCCACTCTTCGTTGTGACAAAATCACATGCGCGGCCTGTAATATCCCGACTTTTTTTCGTAAGGAGAATCCGTGAAATAGACGGTTAATGGTAATTTAAGGGTAATTGAAGACCAGTCGAGCGAGTGAGAGAGTGGGATTTTGCCCCTAACCCCTTTGATGGGCAATTAGGACTAGGCTTCGCTATCTCCCGGATGTTCACCGAAGCTTTCTGTCGAGTTTCAATTCGAACGAGTTTTTCGGATACCGGAAATGCTCGTGGAATTTCTTGACACGGTAAGAAAGTCGGAGATCCCTGAGTGAAAACCACCGGAACGATAAGAAAAATTAGTGGATCGCGACGGTATGTCCGGAATATTTTTGGGACAACCGGGTGCAAGAGATTTTGGACAAAACGCGATCAAACGAGAGCGAAACCGGTCAGGAAGCCATTAAGCACCTTCTCTTGAAGGTAATAAATAAGTAAATTAATATAATAATAATAATAATAACAAAAGTAAAAGTAAAAGTAAAAGTAAATAAAAGAAAAACAAAAAAAGGAAAAAGGAAATTAAGGCTATAAATAGCCGTTTAACCTTAAGAGACTTTACGTCTCTTTCACTCCTTTTCACAAACACTAGTCCTACTCGTGCACATCGCGGTTACTCCGTCAAATCCCGAAAAAATCCCCGAAGCACGCTCACGCGATCCAGAAATTACTGGCATCGTAGCTACCGAATCAGAATCATCGTTGGAAGTGGGTAACCCTAAGCTCACTGCCTATGTGGTTTAATTTATGATTGTATATATGTTTTTGTGTATATTTGACTATACCATTGTTAAGTAGAAGTTTGAGGGATTATAGGGTAAAAAGGGTTTAAGGATACCAAGCCTGACGTGCACTAGAAGATTATCGAGATGGATCCAGGCTCTACTCTTGATGTAAGACCCTTTCCAGAGTATGTGGGTTAGCGCAGTTGCCGAACCACAAGGAAAAGGGTTATCCCCATGTTCAGACGCAGATTTGCCCCTAGGACACATGATGCAGAGGCGAAACCTTCAGGTTTTGCCTCTAGGCACTTGGGTTCATATAGCGCAGCTAACACGAGTTGGATATCCGAAGAGGACGACTCCCTTGTAGAAGATTCCCCTGAGGAGGAAGATCCCGAAGAGGAGGACCCAAGAAGGAAGACCCTGAGGAGGAGGAGGAACCCGAGGAGGACGTATATGAGGAGGCATAGCAGGAGGATGCTGAGCACGGTGATTCCGTCGGTCACTGAGCATTTCATGGGAGGATTGAACGTAGGGATCTCCGGTCGTTACCAAAATGTCCGAGATCCTTTTTAGCTTGACGTAGGTGGACATCATGGTGTCAAGACACTCCGTGGGAGCATAGGAATTATGATTTCTACTTGCATATCGTGACGATTAGGTGTTTGTATTTTGTATTAGCTAAATGGATTAGATGAGTCATTAGCTTCTTATGTGCAATAAATGTATATGTATGTATATAACTAATCATGTAACTATTCTTGGACCAATATGAATGCATGTAAGTTATGATTTCTATGGATTGTATTGAGTTATTATCAGTTGTTACGTTAAATGCCTAAGTATTTAGACTCTATCGCTTGCATATGTGTGTGTGTGTGTGTATCCTCCTTCATGAAAAAGTTTTAAATTGGTTCATATTTTCAATAAAAGATAATTTTCAAAGCAATTATAGGACTAAAGGTATTTCAACTGAGAAAGTGACAAACTAGTGAGTATTATTTGCGACTTAAGCATAAACAGCTAGCTAGGGTGTTACAATAGCCATCTTCAATTCCTTTTATACAGTCATTAACCAATTTTACATCTAGTTACGTCACTGTAACACATTGTCCCTGTATATTTTTATGGTTTTCAGTTCTTCATTTTCTCCTTGTCTGATGCTTCCCAAGTCCATGATATTGAGCGTGGCCTCTTCCTCCAAGAAGTTTCCACAAAACTCCTTCACCAGCTTCCCCCATGTTGACAACGAGCTTAGGGGAAGCTTGGATACGACGTGAAGGCACATCTCACAAGTGAATTTGAAAACCCCCTCAATCTCATATATGTGTTATTGTTGTGGATGTATAAGTCATCCACGTAGGACATGAGGTGTTCTCTTGGTCTTCTTGATTCGTCAAAATTTCAAAAGTGTTCCACTAGGTACCCTAGTAAGTATGGCTTCTTAGCAATTGCGGGTACAAGTGGGGATTCCACTTCGAGAGGACTAAGTTGACCTTCTTCTCTGCTTTTCAACATCTTTTTGCTTCTGTTAGCTATTTTCTCTTTGAGGAGGTTTTGTTAGACTCACCCCCTCTCCTTTGTTACTTCATCCTCTTTGTACATCCACCATGAACTTCGCAAATTCTTTTTGCGAGTTCATGAATGATTCAAGAATGGACGTTGACACCATGACTTGACATGGCACAAGCCGCCGTCACCGCAAGGGCTGCTCTCTTCTCTCTACTCGTGAGCTCGCGTGCTCGCCGTCCTCTTCACGCGTGGCTGTCGTGCCTTCAACCAGCGTGCTCGTCGTCCTCTTCCCTCCAGACCTTCTCCGTCGTTGCTCACAAATGCAAATCAGCAGCGGTTTATTTCAAAATTTAGTGCAGGAAAAAGTTTGAATAAAAGAGGCATAATCAGAAAATGAATGAGGGGAAGAATAGGGGAAGGAACAATCTGGGATTGTGAGGCATTTTCATGGGTCCCTAGAAACAGATAGAAAGCAATAGCCTTGAGGGATTTTCCTTTTCATAAAGACGGATTTTCCTTTTCATTTACAAACATATTGCATTCAAGTTTGCTGTTGAACAGCAATCATACATTAAACATGATTAAATGAGAAGCCATTAGGAAGTAGTGTGACTTGGTTACTTAATGCTTCTTTTTATTGTTAGGCTTGACCTCCCTGGATAGCAGTGTCTGCCTTAGGGCGTTTTTCTTAGATAGCAATACCTCTCCAAATCCCAGGTAGGGAGGGAGAGGAAACAGCCAAGGCTGTACAAAATAATTGCAAGAACAAACCAAACACCAGCAAGAAAACCAGAAAAAACCACTCTACGTCTGCCTTAGGATGTATAGTGGTGAATAACCAAGCTAAGCACGACGAGCACGGCGAGCACGACGAGCACTGCGCGCACGACGAGCACGCAAGCACGCGAGCATGCGAGCACGCGATAGCCTTGAGGAGGAAGACCAGATCTGGGTGGCGGTTGGCTTGTGGGCATAGAAGAGAACTGGAGTGCCTTGTGGGCGAGGGCGAAGGTCTGGAGGGAGGGAGAGAGAGGAAAAAAGGGGTTAGTAACCCTAGCAGCCATGAGATCGGGAATTCGTGGAGGTGAGGCACCGATTGCTGGAGAAGGAGCGATAGCGAGTTGTGCGCCGGAGCAGAGCACTAAGATGAGGATGAGGATGAGGAGGTCAAGGGTGGCCGACGGGGAATGCTTGCAGCTGCACGCGACGGAATTGGTCGAGGATTTGGGTTTAGGTTCGAAATAGGAGAGGAAGCAGGCGAAGGAGGAAGGTTTTTTTTTTAAATAAATTCGTGTCAGATCTAAATTTTGGGTCGGGTCATGGGTAAAAAAATTTAAACCCGGGTTATGCTGATGTGGCACTCCACGTCAGCGACGTTAACTGACACGTCATCACCGTCCATCACCCACCGTCCACAGGAACCAAAACCAAATTTTCATATTTTACAGGAACTAAAACTGACACTGAGGGACTAAAACCAAACTTTCCCAAATTACAGGGATTAAAAACTTAATTAACCCATAATTTTATACATACGTGTGTGTGCGTGTGTGTGTATATATATATATATATTCATACATACATACACACATATAAACTCCCTATGACATAAATTAGGTACAATATTGAAAAGAAAAAGTTTAGATATAAAGTGCAAGGACCATTTCAATACACAAATAGACAGCTCAAGTAACCCAATGACCTAACCAAACTTATCCAACCTATCGTAATATATTCGGGTCAGGTTAGGTCATTGGGTATGTTCGAGTAAAATTCAATGAACTCAATTCTTAATCGAGTTAGGTAGGTTTTAAAATTGAACCCGTCTTCCCATCATGATGGCCCAATTTTTATTTTGCATTTTTTTAATTTATTTTTTAACATTAAATCACTTACAAGACTCATACCCATGCTCTCAAACGTTGATTTCTCAGTCTACTGTCACAGTCCCCTTTTGTGTGTTAATCCCTAACCCAGCCAAGTGAGATGCAGCAACCACCGTTTACTTTCGATTGTGACTTCTTCCCCGTCAATGCTTTGCAGAGTGCATGTCGATTCCCAACGAACTCCTTGTTGTGTTAGATCTGCTCATTAGCAGCGTATCCGAGTCACAAACCTCGATCTGTATCATCAGCTTCTGTCACAAATCAGTTGTGTGACCTTTGTTGAGGTTGGTCGCGACCAACCACCAATAAACAATAAGAATCTCATACACTATCCATGGAAGCACTACCACCATGGTCTTTGTAGGTGAAATAAATAGCTTCCATTCTTGGGTCTTTGCTGCAACTATAGTTTGTCAACTTTCGTGTTTGAAAGAAAATGAGATCTGATGTGAATTGTTACAGCGACTTTTTCCTTTGAGAAAGATAAAATTTTTATGAGAAAGGAAAAAAAAATTATACTAAATTTTTTTGTGTAATTTCTTTCGAACTAATTGATTATGTTCATTTTTTTTTTCTATTTTCTAAATAATAATAACCCGTGTAATTTCTTTAGAACTAATTGATTATGTTCATTTCTTATTTCTATTTTTAAAATAATAATAACCCAACTATCCAATCCAATCCAACCGTATTTCATCGAGTTTGGTAGGGTTGGGTCATGTAAAGCACATTCTTTTTTTTTTAAAAAAAAACAAAAAAAAAATTGATCCAACCCAACCCAGCCTACATACAAATCTATCTAGACATGCCCAAATCAAACCAAGTGAACATGGTTGAATAAAATCTCGCACCTTCATGCTACGCGGGAAACCACCTATGCGAACTTAGTTCAAATAGACGGATGACGTGACAGCATCGCAAAAAATTGATTAATCAGCATTTCAATTTTTCCATCAAGTTTGAAATGGGGACCGAGACGAGAAGATCCTCCGCGTGAAGCTTCTCTATGTACAAAGTAAGGCCCCTTATCAACTAGAGATAGTAAATTTAGCCTATAAACTCGGACGCTCAATTGAACCTTGTACAATTGCAGTGAAGATGTCGGAGAAATAATATTAAGACAAGGAAATCCCATATATAAAATTCTACCCAACCATCTCCGGGAGAAAATCATCCACGCAAATTTAGTACCCTCAAAAGCACTAGACAAATAATTTTTCCCCTCAGGCTGAGGAGGATACAATGAGCATCACTATCCTCTAAATAAATTTCTCCAACTTCCTTGAGATAATAGGATTGGGAGGCCGGAAAGTCTCCAATGGCAAGTTAGAGCCTGCGCGGATATCGCTTAAACCCGCATCCCCCTTCTCTGATTTTATTACCTCTAAGATGCTTCCAAGAACATCGGCTGCAAGTCCAGCTTGTAAGAGACTGCCTGGTTCCTCTCCGCCGTCATGTATTAACTGCCCAACCTCGTCTAAAGTGACTACACGCTCTGTAATAACTTCCGCAAAAATACGGCCAAGAAACTCAGCTGCTCTGGGGGCATCATTAACAGCCTCCTCCAACGTACTGAGAACAGATTCAAACCTAGCACATACAATGGAAACAAATAACATGACAAGGTTTTTCAATTTTAAATTAAAAAATTCTCTCTACTGGTAACCGAACTGTTTAATAAAATAAAATTCTCTCTACTGGTAACCGTACTGTTTAATAAAATCTCACCCTTTGAGAAGCTGGGACTGACTCAAGATTCCATCATGTGATTTCACAAGGTTGACTAGCAATTTGGCCAAAATATCTCTCTCTGTATCCTTCCTCTCAAATGAGTCTGTGACCCAGAGAGAAACCATGGTAGGATAAAAGCTTGGAGAGCTCAATTCTTCGACACATAAAGCAACTTCCTTTTCGTCTCTAGCACTAAAAATTGCACAAGTTGAGTCACAAAATTGTATTAAATGAGATAACTTGGAAATAAATTCATCAGTTTAACACTAGAACAGAAAACTCATACCTAGAGAATTTAATTTAGCAACCATCAATAAATAAAAACATTTAAACTTCATCATGAAATCTCCAATATTTACACGAAATCACAACAAATAGAAAAATCCAAATCCAGTGTAGCAGAAGCAGCAGCTTCCCAGTAACTACCTTTCTACATTGAAGGAAAATGTCGGTGGATATCTCACAAACCCCAACTGTTACTATAATATTGATCAAGTCCACCAACTAAGACAGTTCAATCCTCCAATATATACAATAGAAGTAAGGGGAAACTCCAATAACCTCATGGTCTGGCCAAGCACAATTTGAACCCGGTGAATTCCAACTAGTAATTCCAATCCTCAAGCTTGCTTTATTACAAAATTTTGATTACCTTGAGGTTTTTACGTTCATTTCTCCTTAAAAATATGAATTAAATGTCAAATGTTACAAACCCTCATCTCCCTTAAATTATTTTATGTGCTGGACTTCATGTCCCCAACTTCAAAATGTTTGGAATGTTAATGTCCTCAAACTTGTAAGTATAACCTAGGATTAGACACAGGAAGTAATAACATAAAACATAATATCATAAAATGAATAACATAACATCTACCTATTATATAAATCTATATTCAAGAATACACACACGTCTAAAACAGGAATTAAAAAAAAAAAACAAAATAGGGGCACATATCAGAAGCAAAACCCAAGTCACACAAACACGGGAATCAGTGGCAGAAATCCACTCAGAATGCCACAACTCTTTGTAGAACAAGGAAATACTCAAATAGAAGTTGCCTCTCACAACTGGACAACTCAGTGGATGCAGCACAGCCATTGCTCATGGTAGCAAGGTTCTTGACCAAACAGAAAGAAAAAGAAAGATATCATTTTCTGCAATTAACCTGACCAATTCAACCCATTTAATATCCCGCACGTGGTTCACCAACAATTCCAGAAACGAGTGTGCTGGGGCTAGGAACCAGATTGCTCACATCAAAGGACTTGGGTATTTCAGACAAGGAAATGACCTCGTTAACAAGTCATGAAGGAGGGGCAGATAACCTCATCACAAGGGAAATAACTTGCCTTACTAGTTAAAGAGTGGGCTGGAATCCAAACACTGACAAACATGACTCCAACTCTCCAGAAATTGGACATGTCCAACATAAAGAGGATTTAAACTTTATGATGATAAATATTAAACTGTTGGTTCAAGTTCTTGAGCAAAAATATAACCAGCCACAAAAGCTGTAAAAGACAAGATAGAAACACCACAAAGAGAAAACAATACCTGTAGTACTCTCTGATTGCTCCCATGGACATGTCCCGCAGACGTTCTTCTGGCCAAACCTTCTCTGAAGAAGTAATCTGGGAGACCATGGACCCTTGCAATTGCACAGAAGGTGAAGTTGCAACAGGTCTGTCAAGATTCCGATCAGCATTCCTCAAGTCTCTGCTACCAAAGCTTATATTACGCTCGGGAACACTTGATTGAGCATAAGCTGCTGGACCTGAAAACCTATCCATAGTATATCTTGATGCAAGATCCTCCCTCGTGTTGTATGGTGCACGCTCAGATAAATTACCATAACCATTAAGACCACTAGTCCCTCTATGAGAATCTGCAGGGACAGGATGTAAATCAGAAATCGATGAACTTGAAATTGCTGTTGATCCTCTAATAGACATCCCCCTAGCTAGACCACCTTGGGGTCCCAAGGTTATAGAATCGTCACCCAAGGGTCTTTGAGGTAAAGGAACTGACAGGGTCCTAGCCTCATAAGATTGCCTCTCTTCAAAACGAGCATCCTGAGAACCAAACCCACGAACTTGACCAGCCATCCCACGGAGTCCACCAATCTGAGCAGTAGGAGAAGACAACATAGATGATCCTCTTGGACTAAAATCCATGGGGTTCCTTCTTGCTGATGGATTGTTTCCTGGACCACGACCCAACCTACTAGCTTGGGCCTGCCTCTCTTGCGCAGCATCTCTGTGTACCTCCTCAATCTTCTTTGGACCTTCAACTTTCCTCCTTTGTTGCCATTTATTCTTCCTCAAATCCATGGCATCCTTCAACATGAACCTCACCCTAGAAGATAAATTCATGTTGTTTGATAACAATTTCATCCTTTCGAAATATGCATCGATATGTTCCTTGGCTTTGGGATGATCAATCATCTCCCCAATAGTACTCATCAGCTTGCACAAAGCTTCAAGATCTTCCTCGTCAGGGTCCTGATACTGACCCCCGAGTAACTTCTTGATGCACTCATGCATTATCCTCTCTGTTAACATTCTCTTCTTATATAGTTCACCAATCAATCTGATGTTACCCAACATGCGCCTTCTTGCCTTGACTCTCCTCTCTTCTCTTTCTTCATTCGATTGCTTGACCTCACCTTCATCAGCCTTATTTGCTTCTTCTTGTTCTCTTTCACCCCTCTCAAATTCCTCTTGGCACTTGTTTAATAATAATCTCTTAAAAGTTATCTTTTCATTGTCCTTACTAAAATTAGGCAATTCAGAAGCCAGATGTAAACAGAAGTCGGCGTACATTTCACAGAAGGTAGGTTCCATCAAAGCCTTCTCAAAGATTTGTGAGATGACACCGGAGAGAGTGTCAGCATTGTCTATATTAACTGCTTTTACCTGATCAAAAAGTCTCTCAAAATTCTGAGGAGTTAATTTGTTCAGGATAGCTTTCAACTGCCTCTGCTTTACCTCTTCCACATCTTGCGCTTTACCCACTTCATACTTCTTCTCAGCCTTGTGCATCATCTGTAACGGAGTTTGAGGAGTAGGAGAAGGAATTAAACCCCTTTGCTGGAAGCTAGCAGCACGCTGCCACTTCTCCCCATCAGGACTATTTCTTTGCATTCCACCCTGATTTCCCATTGATTGCATTGGCCCAGAAAGGATCCCTCCAGCATATTGCATAGGTGCCTGTGCATGAGGGTTCCTTAAAACACCAAAATTGCCTCCTTGGCCAGATCGAAATCCTGCATTGCCTCCAATTCCATCCAAGCCACGTCCAGAAACTTTACTCCATCTGTCTTCCTCAACCACACCACTCCCACGGCGATCCATCCGAGACATTCCACCTGACCTATCTACAATTTTTCCAGGACTAGGATATGAATCACGCCCAATAAAATGAGAACTACTAATATTAGAACTCATCAAAGTCTCAGCTATGTCTGTTATCACAAAACCTTTAGGAAGATCAGTGCACTGCTCTGCAAATATCAAAAGGAAATCTCGAGAGTACTTTTTGGCTGCACCACCACTACCATCATCACTAACCTGTTCAGATTTACCATCAACTTCCAGTTTCGGCGTAGACATGTCAGCAGCATCCTCCCAGTCATCGGGTTCAGCTGTACTCTGTCCACATTTCTCACTTGCTATAGCATCTGGCTGAGCATCATCTGCAGGAATTTGCTTCAAACTTCCAGGTGTAGAAGCGTTTTCTGTGCTCTCTGAACTTAAAACAGTTTCTTTCTTTTCCTCAGGTCCCTTGTATGCATTGTAAAGATCAGAAGTTGACCCAGCAGCATCTGCTTTCTTAAGAATCGCTTTTCTTTTCTTCTTCACTTGAATTGTATTTTTCACCTTATTTGGTTCTAAAACAGGTCTATCCTTGGCATCAGGCGCCAAAAGAGACTTTGAATCACTGCCAGCATTCTCTGAACTATCCTTGACATGATTTGAAGTTATTTCTGGAAGATTGGCCATCTGCATATCTGCTGTAACAGAATTTCCACAAAAAGCACCATTAGTAACTACACAATCATTTCTACTTAAAAAGAAATCACTAGAATCCAATGCAGTAGAGGTAGACATGCCTAAATTACCACCTTTCCTATCACAATCTGTAATACAATTTGCAGATTCATCTTGTGCTTGCTGTGCAGTCTTCAAGGTTAACACCTCAGAACTCACCTTGCTAGCATCTTGTTTAATTCGTCTAGATTCTGTTTCATCACAGTTAGCATTTTGTTTGTATCCTTCAAAAGATGGTTCATCATTTTTATCACCAATTTCAAAAAAATTATGCTTTAAAGGTTTTACCTTCTGATGATTCATCTAGCTTTTCATTGTTCAAACTATCAGCAGCTTGTACAGCCGATCCTTCAGCCGAAACACAGGAAGAAACTTCTACGGGGCTATTGATGTTATTGTTCATCGCAACAACACTAGGAATGCTACCGCTTGTAGTTGATATTGTATCAGAAGATGGTGCAGAATCTTCAGTGGAAATTGCTGCAGAATGGTTTGTTTTACTTCCTGCGGGTTCGGAAACTCCAGTATCAGATACACCACTGTCAACACTTCGAGGTCGCATATTAGCAATTGTAGGTACAGAAACCTGTGGTGAAAATAAAGAAGTACATATAATATACTCAAGCGAACCAAGATCAATTTAGAATTATTATGAATAATAAAGCACTCAGATACCTGCTGATGTGATTGACCTTTCGTCCCTGGTTTCTTCTGATTATCCTTCAAAGAGTTGGACCTACTAAGGGATTCTTTCCTCCTGCCTTCATTATTAGACACAACTGGGACATAATCCTCAGTCATTGCTGATGAAAGCTGCAGCAAGGGAGCATCTTTAAGCTTATCAGCAGAAACAGCAGCAACAGATGCAGCAGATTGTTTTGGCTGCACCAAAGAATTGCTGGACAACTTGGACTGTTGCAAAAAAATCTCAGGACTAGTTTCAGATCCTTTATGTGAAACAGAGGAGCTAACATCACAAGAAGCTACTGAACCAGTAGAATCTCTATTTTGAGCGCCAGAAAAACCAGAATTGGAAAATGAGTCCACAACAACAGATGCACCACTTGGCTTAATTGTCACAGAAGCTTCTCCTGATGGAGCTGCTGACATCAAATTCTGCATGTCATGTGAATATTCTGGAAGAGGTGGTTCAACATTGCCAGGACTAGAAGTGCTTGTTTTATTGACAGGCAGAGAAGAACTAAGTGACCCTGAATTCATGAAACCCACATTTTGCGCACCATGGTTCATTGGATAACTAAATCTTGGTGGCTGAGAATTAGGAGTCTTTTGGTTACTTGTTAATGGAAGAGAACTAGAAGGTGGGTAATAGAGAGAACTAGTATTATAGGAGCTGGGAGGATAATAATTCATAGGATGAGAAGCTGCAAAAGATTGAACAGGTTGGGATTGTGGAGGCATGTTAGGATGTGACCTAGCACCAGATGACCCATCTGGATATGCATCTGCCCTTTTATCAAGCCTCAACTCTTCATGAGTCTCGGGATGAGTGATCTTCACAGGAGTAATCTTCCGAGGACCAGCAAATTTTCCTCCATGCTGCTGGGGATATTGAGGGCTGATGCCAATACCCATGTTGCCTAACTGATGGGACAACTGATGACCCATTTGAGTGAAAGTCATGTTTTGGCCTTGATGAATGATCCCTTGAGGATGCATTGGATGAGGCTGAGGCTGAAGACCTGGACCAAAAACCTGCTGTTGCATTTGTGCAGAATTTCCAACAGGTATAGCTATTGGTATAGGCATCTGGAGGGATGTGGTAGACATACCCTGAGATTGAATTTGAGGATTAGGACCACCAAACTGTAAAGATGCCTGTGACTGATGATATGGTGCTTGCATTGAAATCCCAGTTACAGGAACAACAGATGGATTCTGCATCTGGTATGCCGGGATCGAAGCTGACACCTGAGGATCCTTTTTCACCTTAGTCCCTATACGAGTCTCCCCAACATTAGATTGGCCAATGACACTTGCATCTTTTCTAGGTGGCTGCTGCTGCTTCGGAATGGGAGGTGTTGGCACTGAAGGCACAGATCTATAGGAGTCATGACGAGCCTGAAAGTTAAGCAATTAGACATCAAAGAAAATACTTGCACAGCTGCGTACAGACAAATCTAGCTATGTCAACCTCAAATAAACAAAATACATTATCACTCCTACATAAGATTCTATTTCTAAAGCAATTCTAGTTCATAAGATAGCATCTTAATAAAGATTCACTGTCATTCAGAAGTACAGGCAGTGGAAGAAAACAAATATTGTATTACAAATGTCAACGAGAGGGGGAAAAGCTATGGAGCACAAACACGTCTCTTCAATGGAATGTCTACGTGTCCAACACATCCAGTGTCAGCATTCCAGAACACGTGCAGGACATGTCCAAATAAAAAAATAATTCTTTTTGACTCAGATACACACACGACATGGCCCAGAGTCTCGGACAGCCTGGTACACATCTTTGCTTAAAAATAACAAGTATCGATACATGACGTATATCTAGAGTGCTAAATATAGGTTTAGAAAGTAGTGAAAATTGGTAGTTTGACATCTAGGAATATATCAAGATATTATTGTAAAACTTAATACACATACACACACACATACATACATATATTTGTAAATAAAAAATAAAAAAAAATCTTAAACTTTAAATATCATATACATATCATGTTTGTGTCCTTGTCTATGCTTCATAGGAAAATAGAATGCAAGTTCACACCTGATCACGCTTCTGCTCATCTAAATTAGGAGGAGCTGAGCTTGTACGAGCAGGAATCTGCATATTAACAAGAACATGATTGGTTAATAACCATAAAATTCCAAGTAGCATGTAATAAACCAGACACTACAAATTTGTACAAAACTTACTGCCATCCCATTCATAAAGCCAGGACTAATGGATCCAAATTGGAAAGGGAATGCCATGGATGCATCTCCTATGAAAGACATAAATATTCAAATTAATTCAGTCACGATTAGTAGCCACTAAGGAAAACATTTTTGCAACATGAAATCAACTATGACTTGTGGTATTAGTCATTAAAAATTGATCTAATTCCACATCTTATGCACCACATCGAAAACCTACAAGACTAACATACCCTTAGCAGGAGTTGTAGGAGCAACTGGATCAGAACTCATGGGGGGCGGTTGAGAAGTTGGAGCTTTAGGAACAATTCTAGTGCTCCTCTGTGCAGTTGATGATTCAGATGAATTGGTTGTACCGTGCGCATCACATGCTCCTATCATACCACACAAAAGAATGAATTAGATAAAATGTATTAATAATTTACCAAACACCTAATGACATATATAACATCAGCAAATTTCTCCGTTATAAAGAGGGAGGGGCCTTCCACACGTCCTTCCATGGTGAAATTTTACTGAACACGACAACCAGACACTAAAAAATCAATAAAAGGAACCATAATTTTTCAACAAATAAATAATCTTCCTCAAGCTTACCATGTAATTGAGGCTGTACATGGGTACCACCATTCTGTATGGTCCGCAAAGCAGACCCACTATTAGACTCTGTTGAATTTCCTGGGGTAGGGTTTACCCGAGATTGCCCACCTTGTGCATTATTAGACTTCTTGTTAAAACTAGAACAATCAACAAGCAGAATCAATCAATAAAACAGAAGAAAAATACACTTATTACAACGGTGTATAAAAACAAACATCATCTTTAAACCACGTGTAAGAAGAAAAAACCCATTTTCCCAATCTACCCCATGAACACAATTCAACACACAAAATCACAATCTCCACACCTACACAATCCATCAAAAAATAAAATCAAAATAAAAAAAAAAACAATACATATTTGCAAGACCTAACTCACCTCCGGCTAGAGGAGAGTGATGAAGCCGAGGTGACTGATGGCCTGGGCCCGCCACCACCGCCACCGCCCTTGCCGTAGGTGCCTGACGAACCTCGCTGCTGGTTGAAGCTGGCGGATCGCCCGGATTTTCGGTACACAGCGTCGCTCTTTTCGGACTTTGATTGATTGAAGGACATATATCCCTATCTTGATTCCTCAAAACACAGTTTTCAGAAGGTTAAAGAAGAAAAACAAGAGGGGAGAAAATTTCCCTCTTTGAATTTTCCCTGCAGCCAAACAAGCAGATCCACTATACCATCACAATCACACACACGATGACAACAACAGTCCCATTAATCAAAAATCAATTCCAAAACAGGGAAACGACATAATAAAAAAAACAACTGACGAAGTTCAGGAACAGAGTGAAGCACCTGGATAGTGGAGTTTGTGTCAAATTAGGGTTTTATCGGGTGGTGATGGCAGAGTGACAAACACATGGATAGAAAGGAGAAGAGGAAGAGAGATAGAGAAAGAGAGGGGGGGGGAGAAGAGAAGAGAGGGGGAGGGGGAGAGAGAGAGAGGACAGAGTGTGCTTGCGCGAAACCAAAACGGTGACTTGGCAGGAGAGAGAAATTTTAGAGAGAAAGAGGTAACAAACTGAGTAGTGAAGCGAAGGGTTAAGGGTGGTCAAAAGAAGGAGGTAGGTTTTCTAGGAGATCACTATTCGAATGGGTTGCGGTTTCTGTGACACCTATTCACACTCCTCTCTCTCTCTCTCTCCTCTATTTTTTATTCACTTATTTCATTATGAGATTTTAAGATAGTAATATTAATTAATTTGGATTTGATTTGATGATTTCAATTCGAGTTTTTTCCAATAATACTCCTATTACTAAAACGTATTATTAAAATATTACTATTTCAAAACATTTTAATTAATTACACCTATTTCAGACAGGCAGGAGTGCGCATACTCCCCAAATGGTTACGCCAACACATTTGACGATTTTGGATCTAATACCATTAACCGCACTACCCCACTAATTTGTTGCTTTTGTAACTGCCTTTTGTAACACCCTAGTTAGCTGTTTATGCTTAAGTTATAAACAATACTCATTAGTTTGTCACTTCTTGGCTGACTTACTTCTATACTTACTTTTAACATACAATTAATACAAAAATATGGACCAATTTAAACTTTTTCTTTGTTTACAAATCTTGGTTTTGAAAACATGAGTAATACTTGTGTCACGACGAATCATACAAACAAGGAAACTCGAACACTTGAGAGAGCTTATTAAGGACTTAAACATCACACAGTCATTGTCAGCCATAAATACACACCATATGATCCAAAGTTAACAGATATGACAACTGACTATATAACTAAGTATATATAGCTAATACAGCTACGCATGGAGCCCGTAGTGTAGCTACCCCTACTGTTCTCATGCGGCAAAAGGAAACTAACAAATATATGCAAGCCTGATTCTGACGGGTCATCTGCTTGTCACGATAGTTGTCTGCCTCACATAAGATGATGATCCTTGTTCTTTCTTTTGTCGGAGGTTGACCTTGCTATGTCTGCTCGACAACTTTTCAACATTATTTCTTTGTTATCATTATCCTGGACCATAAATAAATGGGGGTGAGAACTTGAGTCCTCAGTGGGAATCCTGTTGGGGAATGACTTTTCTTTATGTTTACTTATGGTACAAGTCACTCAAGAGATCTTTAGTGATAAAATAATTAAAAACTAAAAGGCCCTACTTCATTTCTTTTAATTTGTACTAGTTTTGAGCAGCTTTATCTAATTAACTAAGTGACAGAGGAATTCTAATCTTTCATTACCTATAGGGTTCTCATGCTTTCTAAACCTATTCGTTTAAGTACTGCAATATTGGATTGTGTCCTCCTGTAACCCTATAGTATATACATTATACACATGTATCACATATATCATGCATAAAGGGAATCCGAGAATTCTCCTATGCGCCCTGTTAAGTAATTCCATTGGGGCAGCATCTTTCTTATCATTTCCCCCATGTACCCGGTGGGATCATCATCCTCGTGTCTCCGTGTGCAACCTACTCTAGATTAATATCCGTATTCATTTCCGTTTTAGGGCAGAGCTCATGCCGGAGGTGGTAGCGAACCACATTCCTTGACTGTGTATACTAAACTGTAACTCTTCGGTAAGTGTATACTAAACGGTAAAACCGTAACTGTGTTGTATGATTTCGGAGCATCACACTCCTTTATATCACACGATAGTGTAAAGGAGCTAAGCCTATCTCCCACATCACTGTCGTATACACTAACGGTGTCCACACCCACTGCACCACCGGTCAAAACTTGTCGAGTATGTCTTCAGTGTCCGTTCCAGCTGCAAGAAAGAAAATTTGTGGCTGACCGGATTTGTCTTCCCTAGTCTGATCAGACATGATCCTAGGGATGGATTGGTTGAATGCCAATCAAGTTGTGCTAAACTGTGCCAAGAAACAGATAACTTTTCCCCACATCGTCCCTAGCTCGCTAACTCCGGCGGAAGAAGTGCCCACTTTATACTGCTGTCAGTTGGAAAACCAAGGGTATATTCTACTGGCCTCCTCAGAGGTTGGACGAAGTTGGAAGTCGACGATATCCCGGTGGTACGTGAATATCTGGATGTGTTTCCGGATGATATTTCGGAGTTTCCTCCCCGATGGGAAGTGGAATTTTCTATTGATCTAGTGCCGAGCACAGGACCCATTTCCATTGCGCCATATCGTATGTCCCCTGTAGAACTGCAGGAGCTGAAAAAGCAGTTAGAAGACCTAATGGGAAAGCAATTCATCCGACCAAGTGCATCATCGTGGGGAGCACTGGTGTTTTTTGTAAAGAAAAAGGATGGCATCATGAAGATGTACGTCGATTATCGGCAGCTGAACAAAGTTACCATCGAGAACAAGTACCCACTACCCAGGATCGATGACCTTCTGGACTAGTTGAAAGGCGCAAGGATCTTTTTAAGGATTGATTTACGATTTGGCTACCACCAGATTCGTGTTTGAGAAAAGGATATCTCTAAGACAGCGTTTAGATCCCGTTACGGCCACTATGAGTTTACGGTAATGTCGTTCGGGCTGACGAATGCTCCCGCAATCTTCATGGATTGCATGAATAGGATCTTTCGCGCATATCTGGATTATTGTGTTATTCGTCTTTATCGGCAATATACTGGTGTACTTTAAGAGTGAAAAAGAGCACACCACACTTGAAGATCGCCTTGGAGATTTTGAGGGAAAAGAAACTATATGCTAAGCTCTCCCAGTGTGAATTTTGGGTAAAGGAAGTGCAATTCCTCGGACATGTAGTGACGGAAAAGGGGGTAGCAGTGGACCCCTACAAGGTTGAGGAGTTCAGAACATGGGAGAGACCCACCTCAGTCACCAAGATTCGAAGCTTTTTCAGGCTTTGCTGGGTACTACCGATGGTTTATCAAGGGATTTTCACAGATCGCCCTGCCGTTAACTAAGCGAAAGGGGATTGGTCGCTCGAGTGCGAGAGGAGTTTCAGTGAGCAGAAGGAAAAGTTGACCACTACACCTGTACTGATATTGCCCGACCCATATGTACCTTTTGAAGTGTATTATGACGCATCAGGTGCCGGATTGGGATGTGTGCTGATGCAGCAACGACAGGTGATAGCCTATGCCTCTAGACAACTGAAACGGCATGAAGTCAACTACCCCACGCACGACCTGGAGCTGGCTGCAGTAGTTTTCGCACTAAAGACTGGAGGCATTATTTGTATGGCATTCGGTTCGAGGTATTTTCAGATCACAAAAGTCTGAAGTACCTGTTTGACTAAAAAGAACTTAACATGCACCAAATGAGGTGGACTGAATTCCTTAAGGATTACGATTTCAACCTCAGCTATCACCTAGGAAAAGCAAACGTGGTAGCGAATGCCTTGAGTCAAAATTGTTACACATGGCACAGACGATGGTCCAGGAAGCGAAGCTGATTGAGAATTTTCGTGACCTCAACTTGACTGTGGCACGCCAACACAACCGTATAACGTTGCACCCACTGCAAGTCACTAGTGACTTCAAATGCAGAGTGGTGGAGGCTCAGAAGAACTGTCAAGACGACAGATGGCGCAAGTTTTGCAAGGCCGTAGGAGAGGGAAATGTCAAAAAGGTGACAACTGCTGACGATGGAGTCCTACGATATAACCAGTGTATCTGTGTGCCCAATGAGGGTAGTCTGAGGGAGGATATTCTGCGAGAAACGCATAAGAGTCATTTTACTATGCACCCAGGAACCACTAAAATGTACCATGACCTAAAGACGATGTTTTTGTTGCCAGGTTTGAAAAGAGATGTCGAGGACTGGGTATAAAAGTGCTTAATTTGTCAAAAGATGAAGATCGAGCACCAGAAACCACCTAGGTTTCTATATCCTCCTGAAATTCCAGAATGGAAGTGGGACGGTATATCGATGGATTTTGTCTCTAGATTACCACGAACTCAGAGGGGAGTCGATGTCATCTGGGTAATTGTGGACAGATTAACCAAGTTTGCTCACTTTATTCCCTTCAAGATGAACTACCCGATCGAAAAGCTCATTCAACTATATGTCAAGGAAGTGGTAAGACTTCATGGAGTGCCATCCTCTATTATTTTTGACAGAGACCCAAGAGTCACTTCCAGGTTCTGGACAGCCTTTCAGAAGGCTTATGGGTCTTAGCTACGCATAAGTTTCGCCTACCATCCTCAGACAGATGGCCAGTTGGAACAGATCATTCAAATCTTAGAGGATATGCTGAAAGCCTGTGCGCTGGATGTGCCAAGAGCGTGGGACGAATTGTTGTCGGTCGTAGAGTTCGCCTACAACAACAGTTACCAAGGCAGCACAGGCATGGCACCTTTTAAAGCACTCTACGGACGTAAATGTCCATCGCCACTAAACTAGAACTGTAACACCCTAGGTAGCAACTTATACTTAAGTCATAATTCGAGTCCACTAGGTTGTTATTCGTCGTGTGGAAATACTCATAGTCCCGAGTTATCTGAGGAAAATAGTTCTTTTATCCCAAAATATGGACCTTTTTTTTCTCTATAGTTACTTTTACTTTACAAATAGAAGCCCTGTGTGTGGGAGCTATACCTTCTGCTCGGTACGTGCTATTACTCGAGTAACTTAAGTACAGTAAAGCCAGCAAACATTCATGTACAGATTACAAAAGGTCGGGTCTGTTAACCATTAATTTACGAGTCATTTACAATTATATACATTTATTTGTAATTTCAAGCTAGTCATAAGGAATACATACAGTTCACCAGTTAACACATATATACATATATACACCGTCAAGCAAAAAGGGTGGCAGCATCAAAAGTTAGCAAAAAGGTCACGGGAGACGTAAGCAGATTAGGCGGGTGCTCCGGCATCACTCCTCTGGGTTAGGGTCTTCCTCCTCCTCGTCCTCATCCTCGTCCTTTTCCTCCTCTAGGAGTCCTTGCTTAATAGGTCCTCGTCCTAGGGGTCGCCCGCTTCGGCCGGGGGAGATTCCGGGGTAGCCAGCCAGTCCTTGTGTACGATGGACAGACCTGCCTCGGCGTCGGCGCACTGATGGCGGTAGAGGAAAGTGACTCATTTCCGGGCTCCTCGATGGTAGAGCTATGTCGGAGGTCGAGGCAACCAGGAATTGGGGTCGATCTCCACGTCCTTCTCGTAAGGTGGGAGGTCCTTTTCCTCGACTTCAATGGGGATAGGGTTGGTGGCTGATGAACCAGGGCCTATAGGTAGATTGGAGGAGACTGCTGGTGCTTTCTGCAGGGGGCTGGGGCAATCCACGAATATGTATGTCCAATTCTCCGTGACATTCCCCATCTCAGGGTCTTGCTGCCTAATCTTGCTGTGTAGGATCCTCCGCTTCTTCGGTGGGAGGCTCATAGTAGTCACAAGCGAGTGGGGGTGAGAACATATGGTTCCTAGTGGACAACTCTGGGCCAGTGGGGTCTGGTTAACTCGATTATGCTCCAGGCCACTCAGGAGATCTCTAATTGTTCCTGCATACTAGACTTCCTACTAGTTATTATCTTGTATATGATCCTAAGGAGCTTTATCTAAGTTACAGGGTGATGGGGATTGCTAATCTTTGACTTACCTAGGTATTCAAGCTTATTATCATTACTCGCAGAGTGATACTTAGACCGTCTCGTGCGTGTTCGTGGACAGTTGCTTATTATATTCATAATCATACAAGTATACATCCATCAAATACATATCATGCATAAGGGACAGGGGGTTCTCTTACGGGCCTATGATTGCGTCATTTCCGTTACTGGGTGTCCATCGTTCTCCCATGTAGACCGTGGGATCGTCATCCCCATTTCAGCTACAACAATCTTAATACCATTCTGCTCATGGAATGGTGAGGGTATACCCTTGTGGTAACACTAGGAGTGGGCTCATTTGTCCACGTCTAAGGGACAATCTCTCTTCCTTTCTGTGTCCACGTCTGAGGGACAATACCTCTTTCTTTCTTTGTTCATGTCTGGGGGACAACTTCCGCCACGTCTTGGGGCGTAGATTACACCATTGCTTAGGGTGTGCTTTTCTAATGCCACGTCTTGAGGCATATCTTTCTTTCTTTCTCTTGAATTTCCAACCTTCGAGGACATATTACTCATCTTTTAAACGTCATGACGTAAAAGCTCAAGTATTATTTTCTTTACTTACTTTCTTTTCTCTCATACCGGGCTGAAGCCTGCGTTTAGGTCAAAGCTTGCATGTCATAATCATAAACCAGTCCCTCTTGTGGGACAGGGACTAGCAAGGGGCTTGTCAGATATGACGTGCCAAGAGATGGATTTCCTATTATATAACTATGTCATTTCTTTAAGTTACATCGACCCTTGGTGGTCGGGCCTTCTTAAGAGAATTATCAGTTCCTTAGATTCAATTATCGTCTTTAAACATTAGGTCATTCAACACTACTTATCTATAGTTGCCCTATTCCTAACGGCAACTGTTCCTCATGATGCATGCACTTCTCGATGTCAATAGTCTTTTCATGTTTTATCGTTCTTGGGTGGCCTAGAGTGATGCAGATAGGATGATGTGGTTCCATAAACTTGTTACAAACTTCTTAGCCACTTGGGCAAGTCTAGTTAGTGCCCTAGGGTTCCCAGGCCGCTCAACGTCCTGCCTGTCCACTCAGCGCCCTTGGCCGCTTAGCTCCCTGTTTGGCTGCTCAACGCTCTGCTTGGTCGCTCAGCGCTTCCTTTAGCTCCCTCAGGTTCTGAATCGTCATTATCCAACTTACGTGGCATCCAGGTCCCAGGCCACCTAGTGCTCTGTCCTAAACTCTCCTCACAACGTAACATCTCACGTAGCAGGTTACTGAAACAGCCCAGGCCACTGAGCGCCCTGCTTGGCTGCTCATCGCCCTGGGCGTTACAACACCTGTACCATGAGAGCTTGGCCACCTTTCCTCCACTCTTTTCATCCCACTTTCACACACTTATTCAAGGTTTCTCTTACATGATTCCATCCATCACTAGCCACCAAAAACTAACCTAACCATCTACATGCATAATCATCCATAAACAACATACTAAAATCACCAACCAACATATAAGCATATATATAGCCACACAAAGCAAGCAAGAACACCAAGGAGGGGAGTAAGCCTAAGTTACCCACTTCCTTGAAGGTGAGAGGATGTTGAAGAGGGGGTGGGAGAGTAGTCCTCTAAGCACAGAGCTTTATCCTAGCTTGTGGTGAACTTTCAGCAGCGTGACCGCAATGTACACAAGCAGAGCCTAAGCTTCTCTCCAGAGAAATCTGTACATGGAGCAAAGAGGGCTGGGGTAGGCTATTTATAGCCACCGAAATGGCCCCCCAAAATTACCTTTTTACCTTTTTTAAAATTTACCATTATGCCATTTGTAATTCAATTAATTAATTACTTAATTAACTTATATAAATTAAATGTCACATCATGAATAGTAATGTTAAAAAAATCTCTTAAATCCCACGTGTGAAATCTGATTTGTGCTCCTCCCAATCCTGTTTTGCTCGTGTTTGGTCGTTCGCTGTCCCAGTACGTCGCACATGGTCGTACGAAATATTTCGAGCATACCGTCGCGATCCGCTAATTTTTCTTAACATGGAATTTAAGTCAACCAAAGGTATTAGTAAATTTTTCTCCAGAGGAGTATTTTTCACAGATACCTTTGATACATCGTTAAATTCCGGTGACCGAAAATAACCATTCCGCTGCATGCGAAATTTCGCACAACGACAAAACCCTATGTTCTACGGACGTATTTAACCTAAAGCTCTTATCCTAACCTTCCTACCTTGACCTAGAAATTAGTTTATATTTATTTTTGTGAACTTTTTAATAAGGAAAAAAAAAGGGATGTTAGAGGAACAATGGCCTGCAATACCGACATCTCGGCCCGAAAGAGACCAAGGAAGCAGAGGAGCTGGTCAAGTTGGTGCCGCAAAAGATCCAAACAGCCCAAAGCCGGCAAAAGAGTTATGCAGATATCCGGAGGAGACCCCTCGAGTTTCAAGAGGGAGATCACGTTTTCCTAAGGGTCACTCTTTTAACAGGTATTGGGGGGTCCTTAAAAGTTAGAAAGCTGAGCCCTCAGTTTATTGGGCCTTTCCAGATCCTCAAGCGCGCTGGACCTGTGGCGTATCGGGTAGCTCTTCTGCCATACTTGGAAAATGTTCATAACGTCTTCCATGTGTCTTAGCTGCGCAAGTATTACGCATCCCCTTAGCATGTGCTAGAGCCGGAACAAGTACAATTGAGGGAAGATCTATCTTTAACATTCACACCTCAATGCATCATTAATAACAAGACCTACAAGACTCGAAACAAGGAACTTCCAATGGTGCGGGTGATCTGGGCAAACGGGGAATTCGAAGAACAGACATGGGAGCTGGAGGCCGGCATAAGGGAAGCCTACCCAGAGCTTTTCTGAAGGTACGCGGAATAACAATGCTTAAATTTCATGGGCGAAATTTTTCTATAGGGGTGGAATGTAATATCCCGATTTTTCCCTTATGAAGATTTCACGTAATTCATAATTTCGTTTGATTTAAAAGTACTAGAGGGATGATTATTTAGACTAGAAAAATTATTTATAAAACTAATTTCTTCCAAACACCAGTCAAAATAATTGTTTCTTGATCTCGCAGAGTGCCGTGAGGTCCGTGCCAATTTTCGTCGAAAATCGAAATTTCGGTAGGCACCTAAGGTATCTGTGAAATTTACCCTCTGGGCAATAATCACAAATACCTTCACTTGACACACTTTCCTGACCAGAAAAATTCGTAGATCGTGGATATGTGTTTGGAATATTTTTAAGATATTCGTACACGAGCGAATTACAACCAAACGCGATCAAACATGATCGAAAAAGGGAACTCAGCATTGTAGCACGTGGGGGGTCAGCAGAACTCATCCATTCACTGTGCATAGGTAATTATCTTTTACCTTTTCCTATTTGTTTAAAAAAATTAAGTTGAAACTATAGTGCAAGCTTTGAGGGGCTATAAATAGCCCCCAACGCCACTGAAAATTTCACTACACCGAGAACTTCTTCAGTTTTCCTCAGTTTCTATATATTCTCACTACAGTGATACACAGTGCAATTGTTCTATAGGCGTCAGAAAAATCCATGGAGCACTTTTACGCTCTCGGGAAATTTCCCACTTAAACCCCACCAAGTCAGAATTCAGTTTAAAGGTGGGTAATCTGACCACTACTGTCCATGTAGATTTATATGATATTTTCTGTGTCCAATTTTGGAAAAATAATTGAAGAAATGTTTTATAGAAATTAGAAAGAGGATGCTGTGAAAATACTGTTAGGTAGGTGTAATGTTAGAAAAATATAACTGTGCTAGTTGGTACCATGCAAAAATGTTTTCAGAAATTCGGAGAAGACGCTGAAACGCAATTTTGCTCCAGACGCTGCAGCGCCACGCTGAGCACCCCGCGGTGCGCTACGCTGAGCGCCCCGCTGAGCGTCCTGACCTACAAGCCGTGATGCTGCACCCCGATTTACATAACTATGTTATTGAATGTTGTAATTATGTTGGCATGCATTATGAGAAATCGGCCGTCATTAGGTCTTTAGGACGACTATAGATAACTAGACTATGATCACCTAATATCCACAAGATCATAACTGAACCTAGGGAAGAGATAATATTCTTAAGAAGGCCCCGACCTCCGATGGTTCGGTATGCCTTAAAGAAAGGAAATAGTAATATAATTAGGATTATCCCTTCTCTCGGCACGTCTACAGACAAGCCCCTTGCAACACCCTAGCTACTTGCCCATGCTCGAGCTGTGTGCAATGCTCGCTAGGTTGTTGATTCATTGGTGGGATATCCATAGCCCTTAATTTCTTCGAAAATACGGGTTACAACAAAATACGGACCACATTTTTCTTGAATATAATTGATCATTACATACGTATACAAATTATGAGCCGTGCGTGAATGTGAACAAATATATTACAAACGGTAGAGCATAAGCTTATCGGACAGAGTATCCACATCCATATAGTCTAAAATAAACAAGTACATGGTCCATTACATATAGTTGCATCAGGGATAATATGATAAAGTAGTCTACACACAACCATCATACATATATAGGTACAAAATAAGTCTCAAAATAAAGAAAAGCTGCTGAGTCGTGGAACGGAATCGTCTAATTGTTTTGTCTTCATCTCTTCACGGCTCGGCAGGTGACTCTCCTGGGTACTCCTCATATCCTGTGTAATCCTCGTTCGCCCCTGGAAGCATAAGGGAGTGGGGGTGAGAACTCGCGTCCTCAGTGGTTGGCCCTAGCACTGGGGATGTTGTCTCTTTCTTTCTTTTGATCCAGGCCGCTCAAGTGTTTCTAGGTGAAAACATGTATACTAGTACCCTAATGATTATTATCTGGCCTAAGGTCCTGAACGGCTTTATCTAAAATTATCTAGGTGACGGGGAACTAATCTTGCTTACTACGTTACGTGCTTACCTAACCTGCAGGTTAATTATCATTAGACTAACCGTCTCGGGTCGTTCCCTTACCGGTATATATTACACAAACAACTGTAAATGAGTATTAATGCACCTTCAAACAATCAGCCAATTATAAATATATAGCTAAATAGTGCATGGGGGCATTGGCCGTCTCTTACGCGTACCGGCTTGTTGGGTTAGCGTCCCATTTCTCCGCTTTGGCACATACCGGCTTGCCGGGATAGTGCATCTTTTCTTTAGGCGTTCCGGCTTGCCGGATTAGCTCTCTATCTCCTTACGCATACCGGCTTGCCGGGTTAGCTCTTTTACCTTTACTTCTTCCTTTTTCTTCTATCCATCCTTTACCTGCCGTGTCATTAACCTCTTCGAACCAGCCGACCTTGGACGACTGATTCATTAGCCAATCCAAACTTGTAAGGACGGGCGAGGTAACACATCAACCAGTCCACTTGTGCACTGGTGAGGGGCTTGTCTGTAAGACTTTGCCAAGAGAGGGCTTTCCTAGCATATAACTATATACGTATTTCCCTAAGTTCCATTATGCTTTCTTGAACATTAAGTCATTGACCTCTAGTGTTCTAGGGTTGTCCTAACTCCTAGGTGATATCCCATCCTCATGATGCATGCTCAAATACATAAGAATGGCTTAACCATAGTCATTGGATCCCTT
>QANU01042743.1:0-19813 GCA_003254905.1 Nissolia schottii
AATAATTTCTAAAATACCCAATTCACCCCCCTCTTGGGTATTGGTTGCCAAGACCAACACATTCACCTAAACCTCATACCAAAAGTTGGGGTTTTGCTCCTTCATTCTTGCAAAGTATTCCATTAGCACCTTTGCATCCCCATCCTCCCGTACAGTACGCAACTCTCTATTAACATAATTTCTAACATCCTTTTCAATAAAATTTAAACACTCGTGACCGCCTCCTTCTTGCACAAGCGTTTGGAATGTCTTGTTCACTCTCACTCCAGCTCTGTCATTCAACTCAATTATCCGCTTTGCATTCATGTTAAGGCTTCGGTTTTCTGTGAAAATCCTTGCTTTAGTAGGGCTCACTTCATGGGAGTGTACATTAACAGTACTCCTAATGACCCACGCCTCAGACTCTCCGTTTTGAACCTTTGACACTGATATCCTTGCTTCACATTTAGCGGCCGATGTTGGATTGGTCTTGTCAAACTTTGGAATTTGGGAGACTCGACACCCTTCCCTTGAGCACGACAAAATCTGGTACTTGATCTGTTAGCCTTCATCGAACTTGGTGCTCCTGATCCTCCATGAAAATCCTACTTTCCTTGCATAATTCTGGTAGAAGTCCTTCATAGCCTCCAGCGTGTCAAAAACCATGCCAGCCTTTGGCACCTCCTCCCCCTCAACAACGACTGACACAGTGTCCTGTGTGAAAAAAATGTTTGTGCAAATTATTATAAATGTTTGTGCAACCTACAACAAAAGGTTTGTGCACGCTGCCATGCACCAGTTTCTACAAACTAATTTACTAAACACTGATCATATAATCGAGTGTTTTATAATGCAAACTATCATAAAAAAATTGAGGGGCGCATATTTATTCAAAAAATACGTACATAAAACACAAATATGTAATGAATGCTTAAAATGAGACAAAATGTACGTTCCCTGATGCATGCAATAAATGTTTGTGCATATGCACAACAAAAGTTTGTGCTTATGCCCGCTTAAAGTTTGTGCCAATATTTTTATTCATCATTTCCCAAAAAAGCGAAAACGCTCACGAAAAACATTGCAAATCCTGACCATAAATGCATGCAAACTAATGTTTGTGCTTGATGCCATAAAATGTTGGTGCACACAATTCTTCAGTGTCATAATACCAGAATTTAAGGTGCATTGCCATAAATGGCTTCACTGCAACAAAAATCCACAAACACGATAAAATGTGCGTAACATACAATGCTTCTCACCAAATGATACTTTCACATCAACAATCAACACACAAAAATGGACAGAATTTTACCACGCGTTCTTGTATTGCCATTTTCGAACACCAGCAAGAATAGCTTGCGAATTTGTGAGAACTCTCGATGAGGAATTACACAGTGCCGAATGAGTGAGAACTCTCGATGAGGAATTACACAGTGCCAAATGAGTGAAAACTTTCAAACGATTACGATCTGGCAATTTTGGAATATGATGCGTTTGCAAATGATTTGAATCTCAAAAAACGGGATTTCGTTGCCGGCTAGCACAGACTACGTTGCTAACAACTCGCGTGGCGTTAGGGTTGACACACGTATAGTATAATAATACGTAATACGAATATTTGTGATTAAATGCGTAAAAATCATGGGTGTATGTATGGGTGTATCAATTAGGGGTGTACATGGAGCATTTTTGCTCTCATATATAATCATTCCTCGTACTAGAGTCATCCCCCCCCACACACACACATATATATATTTGTTGTCACAAATTATAGGAAATCCACCTTATCGATTAATGATAAAAGGTGAAACTTGATAACATAAGGCACAAAATCCACGTAAAATGATCTTTTCTCACACTTATAACCGGTGTATAACGGGACACTCCTTTTATTCTGCACAGTGGCGGTATATGAAGTACTTCTCCATTGGAAGACCACACTCAGCACACACAACCTTCTCTGGTATGTCCAAAGCGCTTCCGGGAAGGATGAGGCGGTTGCAGTGGTGCGGGGCGCGGAGTCGCTGCAGGTAATCAATGAGTGCTGACACCAAACCAACCCTCTCAAATTCATCCTTCCAAATATCAAATTCCCTTAAGGCGGTTAGAGCAATATCGCCCTTGGCTCTGGCCATTTCAAATTGACCCGTCCAGAATATGGCCCACCCTTGATCACTCCCGTCAAAGCTAAGAACAGTCATGACCTCATTCATGATTTGGTCATTCTCAACCCTTGCGCCGCACAGCAACTTAGAGTACAACATGCTCTCCAGTCGCGCCCAAAAGAACCAAATGGATGTGACGTCAGGCCAGTAGTTGCTGAACTTTCTGTCGGCAAATGTGTTGATCATTTTCTGCATCCGCTCCTTGCCGTTGTTCTTCCCCACGTAGACCATCTCAAGATCGAACTTGCCTGCTTTCGCCACGTTCATTGCGGTGGTTGTGAATGTTTGGATCCACTCAAGATATTCGCCTCCGTACAAGCATATGTGTTTACCTCGGATCATCTGTAACAAGGACAAGTCTAAGTAAAAATATAAAATTTAGAAAAGAAAAGTATGCAACCAAACTTCGTTTTGTTAGAATTTGTTTGTCAAAATAACATGACATCCTTAGATGGCCATACTAGTTAATTGTTGTTTCCTAAAAGAGAGTTCTTGCAATGCAATATTTTCCTCCGTGCATATTGCTCAAAATTTAATAGTAAAGCGTAAAAAGCAATGAGGGAAGTTTCATCATGTTATATATAAAGATTGGATTATGTACCCATTCCAAAACCATAGGATCAATGCCATCAATAAGCAACTCGAGTCTCCAAATCTCTTCTTTCCACAAATATTCTTCTCTCTCACGAGTGAAAGGGAAGGCCGAATTCCCCCAAGTCCATATCATGTGGAGGGCATTGGGGGAGGACAATCTCCCTTGTGGATCGATGGCCACTACAATGGGCCTCTTTGCGAAGTTCCACACTTCCTTGATGTACTTAATCACCGATGGCTCGATGATGAAAGGGTCACGCACACTGTACCATGCCATCATTGACTGCAGATACTCAAACTTCTGTCGGTTCAAATCGTTCCATGTTGCTTTGTCCACAACTGGGATCCACACCATCTCATAGTTCATGTCACCCCATGCTTGTGCATCTTTGTACAAGTAATCACGCACTATAATATCTTCTTGTGAAAGATCAAGATCTGATATGAGCAGCAACACGTGTTTCCTCCTTAGTACCTCGAGACTAACCTGCTCGTCAGTTAGTTAAATATGTTAAAAACTATGATTGTGTAATAAGATTATTATCAATTCACAAAAGGGTTACAAGTGTACCCTTGATTTATTTGTTCCATCTATAAGTGGAGGAAGGTCGTCCTTTGCATATATCAGTGCTCTTAGAATTTTGATGTTGTCTAAGTGGACTGACTCGAAAAGACGGTTCAGGTTATGGAAGGTCTCTATATGCCTCTCGTTACCTGCACATGGTTAAGGAGACAATTATCAAATAAACTACGCTCTTCATCAAATTCTATCCCAACACTTTGTGTAACTTTCAAGAGATATTGTAGGAACCTCAAAGTGATTAAGTTAGGTCAAGCATCATTGAATTTTAGTCCATATACATGCTTTTAAAATTTTATTATTGAACATAAAAGATCATGAAAGAACATTCTTGAAATCAAGTTACTGATATCTCAATTAATTAATTAATATTTTAGTTATAGTTATGAAGAGTGTTGTTACCTCTATATTTCTTGCATTGAGCTAGATGACTCTTAACTTGATCATATATACTACTGAGTTTCTGAGCCAAGCTAGTTATCTTCGATGCCTCCGTGGCAGGTGAACTGGACCTGCAATATCATTACAATAAGATTCGTTAGACATAAAACTACCTAATTTTCTCCACCCAACAAATTAAACATTAAACATTTAGGAGAGATGATTATTGACATAAAATTATAGGTTGTTATATGACCAAGTAGTCTAACTCCATTCTTCTAAATAATACCTAAGGAGCACCGACACGAACACTGATACGAGACACGACATGATACGACCCTAAAAATTTTCAAATATAGCCTGGACACACTCAAACGTGACCAAATATAAACTTTTTATTTTGACATTTTATTCAAATACGTGAGACGTGTGTGTCTGACGAATGTCTTCATGTCTTGGTGTCCACGATGTGTCAGACACATGGACATGACAGTCTCACAAAATGTTCATACTTCTAATATAACTTGAATTTCAACACAAGGTTGGTGGGCCTATGCATTTTCTACTCTTCTATTTCAAAAGACAATAGTGCGAAAGTTGTGTTAGAGGAAGAGAGTGACCACTAATAATGAAAGGAAACGGAGATGCGAGCAGGGAGTAAACAAAGTCATGGTATTCCCTTATTTGAATGTTTAATAGGGAAAGAAGAGAAATGTACGCATTCCCTTCTTGATGCCCCAATTGGAGGGTTATAAAAGAAAAATGTTATTTGTACTCATTTTGTGTTGGACACTATGCTAACTCATATTTCATCTACCATTAAAAAATCTCATCTAAATGAAATGTAAGTCGATACATTGTCTCATATAAAGTGAGTACCAATAATACTAGTCATCACAAAATTGTGACTTCCAAACGTGGGATATTTAAGTTTGGCCATTTCACTCCTTGTCACTCCCTTCCAAACATAGTCTAAATCTTTGGGGAAAAATGGTTATCAACAAGTGTCATGGCTATATATTTTGATAATAATGGAGGAGATTAAATTCAAGCGATCAATATAAGGGTTGTGCTTACTCATTCCTCGTGCCTACGAGACTAGCAAGTTGTGATGCACAAGCCACAATACTTCGGATGACCCAATATGCAGCAGTGGGAATAAGTGCACTCAAAATTGACATAGCAGGAAAATACTCTGGGATATATTCAGATGGTTTCTCCTTGAATTCAACAATACACATGGTCAAATCCATTGCCGCCTTTATGAGCTTTTTGAGTGCATCAAATTGGGGTCTCTGAGAAGTATAATTCTCCATCATGTCAGGCAAATTTGCTTAAAAGAGGTGACATAGTATGCTAATGTATTTCCCGAACTCACCTTAGCAATATGCCAAAACTGTAGAAAAGTAGAAGCAAAAGCTGATGAGGTTAACACAACTTTTGCATGCCATGCATAGTTAGACATGTATTTTAGTAAGACCATAGTTGATCCATGTGAATCTCTACCTCCCGAATCGTACTTGCCTGATAGCTGCCAATAAAGTCATGAACTTATCTTTAGTAACTTTGCTAGCCGTTAATTATATTTAAGTACTTTAGATACATACAATTTTGATCCAAATGAACATGGAATACTACAAAACATACTCAAGAGACTTGAGGTAATTATGTGCTAGTTTTGTATTTGTTTGTACTATAAAAGACTTCCACAGGCATTGGACTTTCTTTATGGGATTTTTTGAAGTACCGTATAGTCCCAAAGCTAGGTTTTGCAAATTGTTGCTAATGAAATATCATTGGGAACTGATGACCAGTTTTGATGGATCAAAGTTATCAAACTCTCGATGTTTATGAGTTTAAGTCTCAAAACTTTAAAACTTGGACCTGAGTGAGTGAGCTCAAGTAAACTCATATAAACTCGGGTAAACTCGAGATAACTCACGAGTTTATTGTTTTAGTCAAAATTTAGTCTCTTAAGCTCCAAAATACAATATTTAACAAAGATCGCTCTTAATTAGAACTTGACATATTGCCTTATGCTATGTTGATTTATAACATTATAAAGTTTTGATATGTTATTTTTTATGTGATTTTTATTTGTTTTTAATTTTTACTTTAATACTAGTGTTTGTCTCATTATGATGCTGCTGGAAGTAAAATTTCGTCTCATATTTGCGTTACCGTAAATTTAGTATATTATATTAATGTATTATAAATAATAATAATAATAACAATAATTATATATTATTGTTATTATTATTATTATTATAAGTAAACTCGTACAAGATTATGAGTCGAGTTTACTATTCGAATTTATTGATACTCCACAAGTTTATGTAAACTCGCGAGTTTGATAATCTTGGATGAGAATTTTAATTATATATATTGAGATTAGAAAACATTCTCTTTCCAACTTTTAATTATTTTCCCTCTAATTTTTTGTTATCATATCATTGGTCCATTGAGAATTTATGTACTCAAAGGAGAGTTTTAAGTGAAGAGAGGATATTTTTCGTTGAAAACACAACATATACTTAATTAATGCATACTCAAGTACACGTTTATTTATTAAATTTCCAAAAAATTGAACACTAATCTCATTTCGTCTCTTCAATAAAATTCCCCTCTTCATGCTTAAGAGAGATAAAAGTTGGAGAGATTTTTTATTATTCTCATTTCATAACTAAAAATCCCTTCAAAAAGTTATTTATTAGTCGTCATAATACTTCTATTAACATATATGAACTCAGCTTGGGTTCTTGATGGAGTCAGAGTGGGGAGAGAGAGTTTTTGAATGAATATTCAACTTGCTTTTATCAGAGCATAATTAGTGCATATATATAGACATGATCAAAGCTGAATTAAGCTTCTTTGTAACTAATTACATCAATCTAACATAACTAATTCCTAACTAACATATGCACATAAATAACTATCTATTTCTATATTCATACGTTAGTTACAGTCACAATTACAAGTCAACCAACATCAATTTGCTTGGCTTTTCTGCTACTATCTACCCCTGATTTGATGGTAGCAGTGTGATCATCCCCTTGGCAAGCTGGAGCGTGGATGTCAAACATTCCCAGCTTGGAGTAGATTGAAGCAAATGGTCCTGGATGAAGTGATTTAGTTAGGATATCAGCATGTTGAAGGGAACTAACAATTAGAAGTAAGCGGATGAGACCGACAATGAGCTTTTCACACACGAGGTCACAATCAAGCTCAATGTGCTTGGTGCATTCGTGGGAAGTAGGATTTTGAGAAATTTAAATTGCAGACCTACTATTATAGTGGAGGGAGATAGGTAGAGAGAAGGGCTAATGTGAAAATGTCTTAAGAGATATGTAAGCCATTGAAGCTCACATAGATTGTCCCAAGAGCTCGATATTCAGCTTCACTCAAGGAGCACAAAATCGTGGTTTGTTTTCAAGATTTCTATGAAAAGGAATTTCCTAGGTAGCAACAATAACTTGTAACATAATGTTGAGTATCTGGGCAACTTACCTAATCAGAATTACTATAGGCAGATAGATGCAAGTCAGAGGTGGAGTAAAAGAAGAGACTTCTTCCAAGAGCACTCATAAGGTATTTAAGGATGCATGTGGCAGCTGAGAAGTGGACATCAGTTGGAGCTAAAAGATATTGGCTAAGATGTCAGACAACATAGGCAATATAAAGTTT
The DNA here is from genome assembly GCA_003254905.1 of Nissolia schottii. NCBI lineage: Eukaryota > Viridiplantae > Streptophyta > Magnoliopsida > Fabales > Fabaceae > Nissolia > Nissolia schottii. Next base: position 7,387 of record QANU01042743.1, read on the forward strand.
GGAGGTGGTTAGGTACAAGATGCGACCCACCAAGCGACCCCCCACTCGCATGTGTCCTTAGAAAGCTTCAAAGAGCCATCCATGGGAGTGGAAATAACTTTGGAGCCAAGAGTACCAACATCCTCAATAAGTTCGAGTGTGTACTTTCTTTGGCTTAGAGAGATATCTTTGTGAGAGCGAACAACCTCTGACCCAAGGAAAAAAATTGAGATTTCTTCTACCAATCGAATGGTGAAAGAAAAGCATGTTGTCTTGGTAAAGAATGTGTGATCAGAACCGGATTGAACAAACTTGAGAGATATGAAAGCTTGAGAAAGAGTAGTGAACCACTGCCTACTAGCTTATTTGAGACCGTAGAGAGATTTTTTAAGATGGTAGACTTGATTTGGTTAGGATGTAAGGATATCAGGAGGTAAAGACATGTGTACTTCTTCATCAAGTGAGCCATGAAGAAAATAATTGTCCATATCCAGCTGATGGAGGTGCCAATTGTTGGCAACTGTGATTGCTAGAAGAACTCTAAAGGTGGTCATTTTGGCCACGAGAGAATATGCCAAAATAATCTATGCCTTCAATTTGTGTGAATCCCTTGGCAACAAGCCAAGTTTAATATCTCCTAATGGAACCATTAGGGTTATGTTTGATCTTGTTGACTCATTTACACCCTATTAGTTTCTTTTTAGGTGGTAAGGTGACAAGTCCCCAAGTGTTATTTTTTTTTTTTGCAAAGCCTCAATTTCTTTTTGCATTGCCTCTTGCCAGCACACACTTTTGACAACTTTGGAGTAGGTTTTTGGTTCAGTGACAGATGATATGTTGGCAATGAAACTAAGATATGAAGGTGTAAGGGAATGATAAAAAATGATAGATTGAAGTGGATAAAGAGTACCTGAATTCCCGATCACAGAGTATGGTGAACCAGTAGATAAGGGGGAAAGATTAATGTGATTTTCTTGCAATTAAGATGAGGAATTTCTAGTTCTGGATGATGTTCTGGCTTATGTATATGGAGGAGGCAGGATGGTGGTAGAGGGTTGGGGAGGCAGAAGATCATGGGTTGGAGGGTTTAGAGTGAATGATGGAGGAGTGTAGTCAAGAGGGTGATCTGTGAAGGATGTTGGTAAGGGAATTGTGGTAAGTGAAGAAGGTGGAAGGGGGTGAGTAGAGGAATCAAAAGGGAAAGGAAGATTCATGAAAGATAACATGACTGGAGATTAAAAAAATTCCCTTAGTTCCCAATTTTTAGCCACGGAAAATACATTTCTTTGCTCCAGCAACAAGTTTTGTTCTATGACTAGAGAGAGTTGAAGCAAAGCATAATGACCAAAGACCTTGAGGAAACTGAAATCAGGTTTGGTTTTGGTGAGGATTTGATATGGACATGAATTTTGAGGGTGGGAATGGAAAGTCTATTAATTAAAAAGGCTGCATGAGCTGCAACATAAGACCAAAACCAATGAGGTAGTTTTGCTTGGAAAAGGTGTGATCTGGTTATACAAGTGTTGGTGTTTTATCTCAATTACTGGATTTTGCTGAGGTATTTCTACACATTAGGTTGAATGATGACATGATCAACATAAAATTGTTTAAAGGGGAATCCCTAGCCATTGTTGTTCTGATTACTTTTATTGTGATGCCAAATTGGGGTTTAACAAGTTTAAAGAAATTGTTGATAAGGTTTGATGCTTCAAATTGGTTTTCATAGGGTATATCCAAGTGATTCTAGAGTGACCATCAACAATAGTGAGAAAATAATGATGACCATGAAAAGATGCAGTAGCTAATGGTCCCCAAATGTCTATGTGTATGAGATCAAAGATATGAACACTTTTTGTATTACTCAATGGAAATGAAAACTTTCTTTGTTTGGCATAGATAATTTGAAGCCTATCTAGGGAGGGGTGGCCTAGTCTTAAGAGCCAAAGGTTGGAATCAGAAAGCTTTATACAAGTGGCAGCTTGGTGATAGGTGACTATCAATTGAGGTGAGCTTGCAACTTGCAAGAAATATAAACCTCATTTGCATCTAGTTTCTCCAATCATATTCAATGATAGGGAATCCTGTATGATGCATCCATATTAAGAAATATTTAGATGAAAATTGAGAGATTTTTTGAGATTGGTGACAGATGTGAGGTTGAAATTGAAATTAGGAATGAAAAACACATCATGCATGTTTAGAGAAATCAATGGTGCTAGAAAATTCTGCTAATGATGCAAAACTATTTGGGAGTTTAACTTGAATAGGATTAATTCTCCAAAATGCAATTGAAAACTGTTTTGATGATAAAATGTGTTATGTTTCTCTTGAATCAACTATCCATTGAGCCACAAATGGGTTACCAAAAGTGTATAAAGCTTAGTGGATAGTGACTATATTGGTGGATGGTTGATTAGAAAGTGAGTGTGGTAGTAGAGCAAATAGCTTGTGATATTCAGCCTGAGTGAATCCAAACTAGGGTCTTTGAGCTTCAATAGCTAGAGATGATGTTGTGCTACCATTCTTAGCATCAGTGGTTGTAAGATTAGCATTCCTCAATGTTGTGCCCTTTGCAACCACAATTTTTGCATTGTTTAGTTAGGTCAGGGGTGAGGGTGGATTAGGAATTGGTTTTTTGATTCTGAGATTGGCTGAGTTTGATTCTAGTGAGCCCTAGGAGAAAAACCTTGAAAGGAATTGATGAATGATAGGGAGTTGCCTCTATGTTTAGATTTGAATTGTTTTTCTTGTTGAACAATCAACTAGAAAACATAGTTGAGGTTAAGAATTGGATTCATGAGCATGATTTAGGACCTATACTCTGAGAAATGATCATTCAATCCCTTGAGAAACTAAATAACAATAATTTCCTTCATCCTTAACTTTCTGAAGAGCATGACAGGTGTAGTTGACATTACAAGTTCAAGAAGGGATTGGATTCAAGAGATTGTATTCATCAAACAAAATATTTAAGACAATAAAATAAGCAATAACTAATAAGTTTCCCTGCCTAAGATTGAAAAATCTTCAAGCAATTCAAAAAATCGAAACATATCAGCATTAACAAACTTTCTTGCAACTCAATCTAGAGAGAACAAGAATTGTCGATGAACATAACGTTCTTTGCAATGTCTTGAGACATGGACCGAATCAACAAAGCTAGAACTAGAATGGTGCATCACTACTAGAAGAAAAATGAAGGATCTGACAGCAATGGTTCCAAGAAGGTACCATCAACAAATCCAAATATTTTATTTGTAACAAGACTCATTTTCATACAGCATTGTCGGTTATGAAAATTTGTCTTCGTGAGCAAAAGAGTGACGAGCATGAGAGAAAGCCTCTCCTTGAGATGGATGTAGAATGGATTCCTTTATTCTTGCAGCTAAGCCACCATGTAGATTGGCAAAGCTGGTAGAGTCACTGACAAAGCAAGCACTGGAAGCGAGGTAGATACCACAGGTGGAAAATAAGTAGTTTCCATGAGAGTGATGAAATCGGATTCTACTTGCAGATTGAGAAGAAAAATCAGGGTCAGGTTTGAAGAAAAAAAGCGATTATTGATTATTTCTGATTGAAATCTTGAAGTGTTCTACAAATTTTTCTCAACAAAACAATGAAAATTTGAAGCAGATCATTTTCTACCGATCAAGACAGTAAGGAGTTCATGAGAATGAAGAACAAGCTTGAGAATCCGAGATCTTAAAGGAGAAAGCTGCAGATGCGAAAATGTGTTTGTGCGACTAATACCATATTAATAGATACGAACTTGGCTCTTGATAGAACCATACAGGGAATATAGGGTTATTGAATGAATATTCAACTTGCTATTATTAGAGCACAATTAGTGCTTATATATATAGAGAGAGAGAATATCAAAGCTGAACTAAGCTACTTTGTAACTAACTACGTCCAGCTAACATAACTAATTCTCAACTGACATATGCACACTAATAACTAACTAATTCTATATTCATAAGTTTGTTACGCTCACAATTATAAGTCAACCAAGTGTTACTTGACTTTTCGGATGCTATCTACACCCGATTTGACAGTGTGATCATCATGTATTAACTTCATTTAGTCCCCATTGCAAAACTAACTTTTGTGAGTATAAAATCCTCCCTTTTGGAGGACCTTAGCTTTATCCATGGTATCAAAGCTAAATATATTCTATTCAAAAGCAAAACATAAAAGAATCATTCTTCTACTTTGTTTTTATCAAGAATATATGTGGTAAATGATAATAAAAGAAAACAAATTTTATCCTATGTAATAACAATAAATAGTAACTTTCACAAAAGCTAACAAGATTTTTCATATCAGAAGAACCTTGGATGATATCTTGTATAGGATAAAACTATGTGAGTCAAGCATGCCAGATTCAGCCAACGAAGTGGTAGGCTCAAGTGTATCTTGCTCTCGTTTCTCCTGTAAAAACGTAACAAATATTTAACCGTTAAACATAGGGTGCCTGATGACCTACCTCATAACTTCAATTATGTCCTATACAAAAAAAAACAAAGGTAGGTTTGGCATGCCACAAAAATAATGATAGTATAAAACATGATTGTAAGAGATGAGATTTGATTAATGTTGTCAATTTTGGTTCCCCTGTCTTAAACATAGGGTGCTTAAAGACCTACCTCTAACTCCTTGTTTAGTAGGCTTACTGAAGTTTTTTTTATTGGCCCAACACTTAATAAAAAAAATCTATTTTCATTTAAGCCATCACGTGGATGGTAATGTGCAACTTTGATTTAATTAGGGTTTTTATTCCTAATCCCTAACCTTGGTGTGCGTGGAACTTAATTAAGGCTATGTTTGGGAGTTTTATGAAGTGTGGAAAGGAAAGACTAATAATGGCTTGGAAAGGGAAGACAAGGCAAGGAGTGGATAAATATATGTAAGTCTCTTATTTGGTTATTGAGGAAGGAATGGAAGGGACATGTTTGTGTTTCCTTCTTAGAACCCTCCCTAATTTGGAGGGTCAAAAATGGAGGGCTTTGGAGTGACAAGGTGTCCCTCCTTGGCCATTCCACTCCCTCCTGTCAATTTACTCCCAAACATAATTCATTAAACTTTAGCACTTCCCTTCCTTGCCACTCCCTCCTTAGCCACTTTACCAAGCATAGCCCAAAGCTATATTGGCTTGTTTATAAAAGGCCTACGGTGCATTATTTGGTGAGACACACCAACACATCCAAGAAAAAACCATAGTTATTAAACCCAGATCGGCCTGGCTTGGAACTCGATGACTCGTCCATGAGACCGGGCTGGTTCCCTAGTTGTATCAGACTTTCAACTAGTCTAGTCAAGTTGGTCAAAACCCGGTCAAACCCACAAGAACCCGCACGAACTAGGTGGGTCCACAGGTGTAGGTTTCATGCACACCAAGGAAGGACCTAAGCCACCAGACCACGTGTTGCGTTGTGTTATTGAACTCAATTAATAATATTCCCCCTACCTAGACTATAGTTTAGCGAAGTGGATTATTCCCACTTAGTTTACATTATGTCTTCTTAATTTCTTTTAACTTGTGTAAGGTTTTCTAAGGATTGATGTTTATTAAGGTTATATATTTTATTTATGTTCTCATATAATTCTAATTCCTCACACTTGCTCGTAGTTGTGTTATAATTGATTATTATTAATCATTACATTGCAAGTAGTTTGAATCATGTTGCCATTCCAGTATGCATGTCATGCATGGTTTATGCTAAACTTGGAACATTTAATTGATTAATTAAATTATACTAGTTTGGTATGTAAAAGGAATTAGATAATTGAGATATAAATTAGGTTGTGCAATTGGTGCTTAAGCTAATATAAGTTCATATAATTATGGATAACTAGTTCTTGTGTTGGCTAAAATCTTAATTTGAATTGTGATTGTGATTCTGTTAAGTAAAATTGCATTATAGTGATATGATAGCATAACTAGTCAATCACCCATCAATGAAAACTGAACTTTGAAGAACCATCAATCCACAGAACTCCTTACACAGGTAATTTTAATCAATTTGTCTAAAATTCTACTTGAACCCATAATCCAACAACAAAAATTGCCACTTTTATTATTCAAGATTAACTAAAGTTTTTCCTTGAGAGACGACCTGAGTTAGTCCTTGTACTACCTTTCAATATTGGGAAAACTTAGTTTTATAAATTCAATTTGACCCCGCATTAAAATCAAATGACGTTTTGGTGTGTGCTTCAAAAATCCATAGCCAACAAACATCATCAATTTTAATTTAGGGTTTATGGTTTTGGAATAAATTGTTTTTTGTTTTGAGTTAATATAGTATGGTTCTAATGATTGATAATAATATTTATTTTTATTTTTTCTTAATTAATTGTAATGAAAGTAGAATTTTAATTATATATTTTATCTAATTATTTTTATAAAAAAATTCAAAAAAAGACTATAAGAAATTAAGAAATATTTTTAAAATAATTTAGTGGCAGATATATCCACTGATACGCATAGCAATAAATGATTTATATAGCTAGTTATCGACGAATATATCTGTTGTATCTGTCAATACTACATTAACAACTAGTGTTTTATTGGCGAATATTGTCAATCGCAAAATCCGTTGAAAACTAAATTATCTTATGGTAATTAATCTTCTGGAATGTGGTGTTTTTGTAGTAGTGTTATCTCATACTAAACGACCATTAGAGTAGCGTTTGACACATTGCCTACCACGATTACCGATAATCTAGATTACCTTTCATAAATCTTACAACTTTTCAAACTACTAGTAATTTTACATTGTAAATTTGTACTATTTGATATGCACAAATAATGTAACTTCCAATTTAAATTACTTTGTTTGGTCTATTAAATTAATATTGAGTAATCTATGTGTTTTACCATAATACCCTCAAATAATAATAGAATAAAAAATAAATAACAATAAAAGTAATAAAATTAAATTAAATAATATAATAATAATAACACTATAAATAAATAATTATAATAATAAAAAAATAAAACAATAAAAATTGGTTGTTGTGTAGCAGTGGTGATGGCAGAGGCGGTGATTGCGATAGCGATGATTATGGTGGTGGTAGCCTGGTAGGTGATAGTAGTGGTGGTGATGGCAGTTGTGATGATAGTGATGGTGTTATTGGCGGCGGCGATAGTAAGTAGCAACTATTAGTGGTGGCATTAATAAGAGTTGATCATAGAGGGAGAGAGATGTTTATATTGGTAAGGTCAAAGGAATTTTTATCAAAATAAAAATTGTAGGATTAATTGAAAAGTGGTAATCCAAATAAAAATCTTCATGGGGATACCTCACATTATCACTTCGGAGGCAATGTGAATTAACAACAATCATATCTAATCAAATAGGTCAATGTGGATTGCGTAGTAATTAACAAGTTAGATAATTACCAACTACTAAAAAATGCTAAATACCAGCGAGTTTTACCAGCGGATATATCCACTGATGTTACTAGCAGATTTTATGTCCCCAATCTACCGGTATTCGCCTTTTTCAACTATGTTAACAAAGAAGGTCAGTGTTATTGATGAATAATGTATTTGTCATAATTTTTGTCAGAATAATGTGGTGCAGGTGGCATCTACGTATTACCGTTAGATATATCCGCCGGTAATTAGTGATTTTTTAAATACATTTAGGTAGAGTTTGGGGTTAAGGTTTTATTAAATTTCATGTTTATCTTCTTTATTAAGCAATCACAATATAAGCACATCATCCAAAATTTGACATATGATCGATGGGCCTAACAAATTGTAAGAACTATGTATAAACCAAACAAAGTAGGTTTTCATGCTTAACTACCAAAATTTATCATACATGAATGAATGCAACAAGTAAATTAATAATTGATTATTAGGCATGCTCAAAGCGATAGTGCATGTTTAATTGGAGATTAACAGACGTTATAAATATTATACTATATATGGAGGTTAATTGAATATTAACAATCGTTATAAATATTATACTATTTATGGTTAGGTTTTTGGTTTTACTAAAAAATAATATTACAGTGGCAGATTTATTCGCCGGTAATCAAATTTCATTGGGCGAAAGATTTTCCTGCACAAATGAAATGATACATTTCATTTATATCGTTATCAACGGATTTGAGAAAATTACTAATAGAAGTATTCACCAGTAATGGTGCGCAATCATAAGTACGTGAATGTTCTATTCTTCCTCATTTATTTTTCATTTTCTTCACATCTCTCCACCTCTTCCACAACTTAACCCGCCGCCACCACCAAGGCTGCCACGCCCACACTCTTCCCCCCCATCATTGGCACCATCGAAGTACTGCATAACCATTGTAAGTCTTTTCCTTTTGTCTTTCTTTTCTTTTATTTTGATTGTTCATTTCATTTTGACTGTGAACTGGATGTTATTGTGTTATTATTAATTTTTTTTTTGATTTAGGGGTATGGTCTTTTGATTTGAGTATAGTTTAGAGTTAGAATCTATTTTAGGTTCAAGGTTATATGAGGGTTAGGGTTTACAGTATGGAAGTTCAAGGATGGAGGTTTGGGTATGTGTTAGACAGTGCAGGTCAAGATTAGGGTTAAAGTTAATTTGTGTATTTATATTTTGTTAACTTGTGTATATTTATAGTTTTTTAACTTTTGTGTGTGAGTGTGTGTATTTTCAGGATATGGCAGACAAAAGTGAGCTTCCAAATGGACCACTATTTCTATGTTCAGAGGCACCTCCACGTTCAGAGGCACCTCCCTCACAATCCTGGCCACTGTGGGTAGATGATCTTGAACATTAGATTGCTTTCTTTGAAAGGATATATGGTCTAGATGCACAGAGAGAAAATCATTCATCGCCAATAGATGATCTGCCTTCATCAAATTAGGGTTTAGTGGTTTTAGGGTTTTATCACGAATCTATCAATCGGGGACAATGGACAATTACCTTTTTCCAGCAGATTCATCATCTACCAATAGATGATCAAGTATGCGATGGTAAAGAATCGTCCACTACCAGTAGATGATTAAATCATTGGTAGTAGAAAATCATCCACTACCATCAAATGATCAAATTAGTTTGGGGTTTAGGATAGAGAATCCCCCTACTATCGAACATGATTAGTCTTAATTTGGAGTTTAAGATCTTTAGAGCAAGGAATTCGTAATGTTTTAAATTAATGTATTGTGGTTATGGTTATTAATTATATTTTATTTTTTGTTGTTTCTTCATAAATTGTATTAAAATTATAATTTTAATTGTACATTTTTATTTAATTATTTATTTTTAAAATATAAAAAATTAAGTTATTTTAAATAATTTATTGGCAGAGATACTACTAGTACTTATAGAGGATGATGATTTTTGTTTCTTCTTATCGGCAGGTTTATCCAGCAAAAATTTGTGTAAAATATTTTATCCATTACTACTTATTACCTATGAGCTATTTACCGGCGGATACGATCTGCCACAGAATTTGCTGATAAACTTATTATCTATCAACTCATACTTATCCACCAATAAATTAGTTGGTATTGAGCGTTGCCTTCTAAATGTAAAGAGTTATGGGATCAAAAGGACTAAAAAATTAATTATGGATCAAAATGAGAAACTAAAAGTTCCATTTTGCCATAAAATTTTAATATAACTCAATGATAATTAGTTTAGAGTTTAATTTCTATACATTGACAAAATAAAGTAATTTATACAATTACTAATAAAATTGCAAGAAAATGTTAAATCGCTTATCATATAATTTGACACATTATTACATTTTATTGGATTTGGATCCTCTTGTTTTGAGAAAAAGAAACCTAACAATACCATGTTTAAACAATCGTAGCCATCCATTCTCATCAAACACATATGAAAGGCTACAATTAGGGGTGGAAACAAGCAATCTGTTAGGATTTACGGTAACAAATAATAAAAAAAAGGCCTAGGCTGCTGACTTGTTATGAGCATAACATTTTAATTTACAAAATGTTATTTGCAGGGTTCAAACTCGCAAAACCTCACCAAGAACACAACACGCTTGGCCACTAAGCTACATGTTTCTGCGGTATATGTGCACATACTTAATATATTTGACTACTGAAAGTTTGCCATTTTAAAAAGATTTAAAACCTAGTACTATTACACAATCATATCGTACTTTAGTGACCTAAACTCACATTCGTCGCTCTCCAATGTCTTCTATCTTTCTTACTTCTCTTGCTGCCATCGTCAAATCTGCGAATTTTTGACCTCTTCTGAGTTCTTTCTGTCGGCGGCATCGTCAGAATCGGTGGCAGAATCTTGATCGGGGAATTGGACGATGGGGTCGCGGCTGACTTGGAGGAGGGAGGAGGGAGGGAGAGAGGGGGGGGGGCTTGATGGGTTTGTTGAAAAAGTGAGACTTGGTGGGTGAAGGTGCGGTTGCTGCTCCTGATTGGAAGAGGAACCTTGGCTCCGTGTCTTTGTCTAGTAACTCCATTCTATCTCTCTGTCACAATCGTGGTCAAGCTGGAAGAAGAAAGCTTTGCTACCTCCTCAACGCGCCATGGAGACTGTAACAACCCGAATTTTCCCTTTAGGAGAATTTCGCTAAAACCCCCATTTTGCCTGATTACAAGTGCATAAGAGGCAATTATTTGAACGGGGAAAATTATTCAAAAAATGGATTCCTTCCAAACACCGATCCCATAATTGTTTCTTGATCTCACGGGGTGCCGCAATGACCATGCCAAATCTCATCAGAAAACGAAATATCGGTAGGCACCTAAGGGATCTATGAAAATTACCCTCCGGGTAATAAATTCATGAATATCCTAACCTGACATACCATGGTGATCAGGAAAATTAGTAGATCGCGGGTATGTGCCCATCAGATACCCATACACAAGCGAACATTTACAAAACACGATCAATAGGCCACCTCACTGAAGAAAAAATTTCTTTTACTTCCCTTTAGTTTTCCAAATTTATAGTATAGTTCGTGCATATTGCGAAAGCACTGCCAGACTTCTGAAAATTCCGCGGAACACACCACTGTGATGTGGATTTTCTCCATGCCAACCCTCCAAACTCCAAATCCGCGTAGGAAGTTGGTAACCAAAAGCCCATTGTCTATGTGGTTTTCTTTATGATTTTCTATGTGTTTTTATATATGTTTGATTGTAGAAAGTTTAAGTAGAAATTAGGGTTATCATGCTGTGAAAATGGTTTGGAGTAATTTCAAGTAAAGAAAAATGTAACTGTGCTGATTGGAACCCTAGGAACAGTGATTTACGAAGCCCCTGGGTGAAAAGTGAGAACTGATTGCCTCGGGGAGATTTTGGGATTTCATTCGAATGAATTCCATATTCATTTGACTGCACGGAATTTTGAGCTTTCATTTGAGTGAGTTTCCACTTCATTCGAATGAAAGAATTTTGGATTTCATTCAATTGAATCCTCCAAGCATTCAAATGAAAGAATTCTGAGGGTTTCAATCGAATGAATCCCCTTCAATCGAATGAAAGAACTTTCAGGATTTCATTCAAATGAATAGTCATTCGAATGATTCCTGAATAGTTAGGATTTTAAGTTGTTCTAAAGGAGCCAATGAGCACGGATACGCATGGCCTGGTATAGGGAAGCATGAATCATAAGGAACCAGCCGTCATACGCCCTAGGACGACTGTAGCTAACTAGAAGTCATCACCTAAAAGTTTAACAAGATCATAATTGAATCATAGGGAACAAAGATGAGTTAGGAAGGTTTCGACCCCAGATGGTCCGGAAGACCTTAGTTAAAGTGTGTAGTTATATGACTAGGATGATTCCGTTTTCTCTTGGCACGTCCTATGTGTAACAACCCGACTTTCTGTAGGGAGGTCTTAGGCACGATCCGCCACTGACTAGGCAAAAAGCGCAAAGTAACCCGAATTAGGGTCAGGAAAAATTTAGTTAGGGAGCTAGTCCCCTTTAAATTGGGAGGCAATTAGGAGGGGGCGACCCCGCGAAGCTCCGGAAGGCAGTGCTAAATTTTGGGTGCAAACAGAAATCCGGTTGGGCCCCAAAGTGATCTGCGAAGGAATATTAGGCAGAAACAAGCTCCCCGGTACCCGGTTTCAGACACCATTCTGGCCGGGAAAATTCCTAGGTCGTGAATATATAATTTAGGATATTTTGGGGACTCGTGGGTGGACCCAGAGTAGTTAGAAATAATTAAAATGGGATAAGGGTTAGGATAAGTAAAGTAATTATAATAGAATAATAATATAATAATAATTAGTTAAATAATTAAATAAATAATTAAATGCAGCAGGGGGCCATGGCTATAAATGCCCCCTGTGTGCAAAACCGCAGAAAATTTATGAAGCTCTGTTGTTTCTCCAAATTTTCACTTTTATAGTATCATTCGAGCACATTGCGAGAGCGCTACCGGACTTCCGAAAATTTCTTGGAACATACCATTGCAACAAGGATTTTCTCCACCTTCC